>VKKT01004059.1:36467-53036 GCA_008038995.1 Haliotis laevigata | reverse complement strand
AAATGGGCTTCACAAATTGTACCCATGTGGGGAATCGAGCCCGGGCCTTCGGCGTGACGAGCGAAACATATATATCGTTTGAATTAAACACTTAGTGCATCAACCATTTCAAATCTAACTCACTAGGACTTTACGATTAGAATAACGACACTCAGTAAGACGATGCATTACTAAAAGAACGTTTGTCCATTCTTGTCAAATAACAGGTGAGTCTCATCTTGTGAAGAGAAAAGATGGTTGAGCCAATCATGAAACATTCATTTGACAGATCATTCGATGAGATAAAGAAACGATCACTTTACGAGAAAAGCAAACGAGGGTGCCTTGAAGCAAGCGAATGGATTGGGTATATTGCCACTTTGGAAGGTATCCCAGTTATAACACGGCGCATCACCTTGGGGTGGAAGCTCGAAGTGATGCAGGGCTTGAACGATTACCATTTGGTGAAACCAACGTGAATTAAGTTGCATTATCATTAGCATTAGTACAGTCTACTCTGGTAACAACATTCACTAGGAACATTTTGGCTTATAAACAAGGAAACTATTCTCGTCAGTCTAAACTAAGTAATAAGTAAAGACATCAGCTCACATGTTCTCAATGTGTATGTCTCTATCTCAGTGCAAGTCCTGCTTGTCATCACCACAATCAACACTGCATGTTGCCATTCCTTAAAGCTTACATGCAACGCAAAATGCAACAGTGCAGATTCTGATACCTTTCGGTATGGACTTACAGTAATACATTATCAAAAATGCAAATTCACCTTATAAAGTTGAAAAATAACGCGATGAAAATAATCCCGCTAAATACAATTTATTCTTTGGGGTGGTTACAAGCATAGGTTTTCAATTCTTTAATAACTCAAGTTTCTGTACATCCAAAAGAAAGCAAAACAATCTAAATAAGTAAGCAAATGCGTCCACTCCGTCTATCGTGAGTGTTAACAAATATGGCGTCGCCCGTATAAGTGAGTGATTTGGTCAAAATTAACGGACAACTGGCTGGAAGAGTTGTGAATATTATCAGGCCATTGAATACCTTCGGCGTGTATGTTGTCAGGACTGCACAGGGAGTTTCTAACTCACAACATGTGCGGCGCTCTTGTATCTCGATCACTGTCATTGTCAGACACTTCCACTTGTCCTCCCGCACAAAACATGTTTTCTACTGCCACTGCTATGCATCCCGTGGTTTCTCATGTAGGGGTAAAACACTTCTCAGAGTCAGAACACAGTTTGCGTGAAATAGTCTTCATTCGAGGTTGTAGGCAGGCCCAATTTACGGTGGAGTCTTCAACACAAACAAGTGGAAATTCCAAGCCGAGATGAGCAGGCGTCACTGGCGTCCTCCGCCAAGCGTCGCCTTTATTATTTACAGTGACTCGTCCTCCACTGAAGAACATTAACCACCACTATTTGAGACATACAGTTCCCTGTTATTCACATTCGGCTTCTGCTGTTGTGCGGGCCGCTCATAATGCTTCCTTTTATCTGCTTGTTTGTGAACAGTCCTGAACATGACAACTAGCGCGACAGTGATGGCCGACTGACGTTCAGGTGAGATTTAGGTCACGTAGTTAAGTTCAAAATGTTTACAATTTACAAATGTTTTGATGAACTACATTACTGCATTTGAAACCAAAATCTCAATTGAAAACTAAGTGAGTCCAATTTCGATTTCGACTTGATTCTGTCTTAATGTGTTCATTTTTTATTTTTGACTAGTTCAAGGAACTACATCGCCTCTACGCAGCATACATATTCCTGGAGTGAAGCAGTTGACATGAAAGGGGAAGTTCGTTTGATATCCTATAATTATATGGGTTTTTTTTCATAACCAGCAATGTATTTATTATGCCATCAATGATAATTGTTTTTTAATTATGTTTATTTTGTTGGTTACATATACGTTTTAACTAATTTCTTTGTTTGTATGCTCGGGTACATTGGGGCAAAATATGTGGGTAATTGTTTCATTGTAAGATACAGGAAATCACCAAACATGTACCACAGAATTGCTACCAATGTACCCTTCATTAAATCATTAAACATGCTCGATAAAATTGAAGTACCTGCACACCTATGAACACGACATCGATGTACATAAGAAAAAACGTTGCATTTGTCTGTGATTAGTTATTCCCAAATTATTTTCAGGCGACCTTCCTGTGACCTGGACACAGTGGCTGCTACAACCGCTGATCCAATTTTATGACTGAGAGAACGATGATGTTTTGATCAGAAAATCCTAAAATCCATGATCCTCTGATGCTGAACGAAAGCAGAACAAAGGCTTCACTTATTCTGTCTCCTCTTTAGTTGTGGTCGAGTAAGAGTGGAAACCGGGTCATGACTTTGTCCACGCTGAAATGATGCTCTTATAATCAGGAAGTCTCCTCAGCAGGACTATCGACCTGGACGCTCTATTTCTGTGTATGATGTCTACATTTAGCTATCTAATATCAAAGTCCATCTCTCGCTGTGTGAACAGACTCAGTGAAATCACGGCGTATCAGGTTAATTTGGGATGTAAACCAACTCGACGCAGGTCATCAGGTCTAAGCCCGCAAAGGAAAGCCTTACAAGCTAAGATTTAAAGGAAGGTTTGCACACCATTCGAACCTACCATTCTTTTCATGCTGAATTCAACATGTTTGTACACGATGTTCAATACGAGTGTATGAAACAACGTGCTGTCAAATGAGCATTCGCGCATTATTAGCACTGAACGGACTTCACAATTTACAGAAGACAACATCACCAACTGCAACAAGCCGGCAGCAAAACACACGCAAGTATCCTCTGCAGCAATGATGGACACAAACCATACGCTCTTAAACCCTCTCGTGGTAGCTCGCTGCATGTGAACCTATCATTGACATATACGACCTTCGTGGATAATCTTTCAGTAGGGTTCTACTAATCTTGGATTCTATTCTCTTTCCCTGTCATTCTTTCGTGGGGCGCGATTGGGTCGTTATGCCCTTGGTCGATTTCTCCTCAGCTGATAAGTTTACAGACACGCAACCAACTCCCTTAGACCTTTTTCTCTGGGTGTGTTGGGTGACCCGCTGATCCGAGGTGACTCTCTGTCAAAAACTGATGTGAGGCGGTGTTCAAGATATAAGAGAGGGACAGTTTAGTTGTGATGACAGATTGAACGTACTGCTTGGCACAATACGGCTAGACGATAGAAAATCGCCAGCAAGATATGGACTAAGGGTGAAATGAGTCAGACAATATAATTTCTAAACTATTTGTTTTGTATCATCAGTAGAATGAAGAATAAGAGCAGATTTCAATAATTGAAATTATTTGAGGTTCTTTAAGTTGTGTACATGTGATGAAGTACATTTGGTTTGACAAGGATCCCATTTCAAGGCTATTTTATACACAGAGTAAAATTCTAATCAACATATTGTAATCGTTTGATCGGCATTGTGGATGCTGGTGACTAAATGATAAAGCATGTGTTTTATGGATAAGAACGTCTTGTTTTGTGCATAGAGCGAGGTTTCAAAGCATATTCTTACATCGTTATCAAACTAAAATTTGATTATGTTCAATTTCTATGTGATTTTGTTCCTCAAATGACCATCAACACAAATTTGGGATACTTCAAAGTTGTCTATAACTTGTGCACTAAATACTCTTAATTTGTATAACTGTGCACATTATTGTGCATCATCTTGAGCATAATGAGTACATATTTATGCTTGCACAGATTTGTTGAGCTCCAAGACATCAAAAAGCTTATCTCAACCCAACACTCCCTCCCAATCATTCCCTCCAAACCCATGGAAACGGGCTTACTCTATTTCCAGAGTGCACATTGGTTGGTGTATTGTTGCATGTCTGGGCCAATTTCCGAATTCAACAATGAGTTTACCCAGAAATCTGTCTGAAGAAAACCCAGTTTAAAAAAGGAATGTGACAGACATTAACAATTTTGTGCTACATATGAATGGATTTACAAATCAGTAAAATTGCATTACACAACAGAGTGAAGAGTACAATAACAATGTCAGTAAGGAAGATAGTGGTAAGAGCAATAAAATCGGTGATAATAATATTCTCCCTACAACCAAACCTATCAAGCTTCCAAAAGGAGGAAGGCTGAATATCCAGGGTGAAAATATATCCATTACACTACCGTTGGTCTTAATGTATTTTGATAGGATAGACGCTTACGCTTGTCCATATATCTTGTCTTGAAATCTACTGGCAAGTTCATGGTATTCCTGTACAATCGCGCCTCTAAAAATGGTCCACGTTTTGAAGCTTCCTAAGGTAATCCACCACCTGTGCATTCACAGTAACATAATCATCCACATCTGTGTTCCTCATCACAGGGACAACATCTATATCACACACTATTGACCGTTCACAGAGATGCATCACCAAATCGTAATATGTCTATCCCAACTGAAGTGAATATCATGTATGCGGGTTATATTAACGATTTCTCTAGGGGCTGGAAACGGTTAACAGCCAGCATTTTGTCTTTCCAGCCATTTCAAAGACTAGATGACACATGTAATGCACGTGTTGGTGCAATATGTACATTAACACAACGCCAGGGTGAAGACTGCAGCAGTCAAAGTAGTGAGTGAGTGATTTTAGGGCGTTTCATTTGCAATAGATTAGTAGCGGTGCCAATTTCTAACTTGGAAATAATCAATGTAGATACAGACACAGATACAGACATACACTACCAGATTTCGTTTAGATGATAGAAGTTATTGTATTACATGCTTCCTTGTCTCTTCTAGACTTTCGAAATTATTGCGTTGATTTTAAGTCTGCCTCGTACAACCAAAATGGTTTTGGTATCTCCGCTAATCTAAACGTTTCAATATATGGCGGCGGTCTATAAATAATCGAGTTTGGACCAGAAAATTCAGTCATCAACTGAATGAGCATCCATCTACGCAAATGGGATACGGTGAGATGTGTCACCCAAATCAGTGAGCCTGACCATCCAACCCTCGCCTCTTACGACAAGCATGGGTTACTGAAGATCACATCTATCCCGGATCTTCACGGATCTGCCCTGAGAGGCAACTGGAGGTACTTGCGACCAACATCATGCTTTGATTCCATTTCACTTGCATTGAATGTTACTTAGAATTCATCACTGTATAACAAGTTGACGAAAACATAACTTTGTCTGTATGACTTTTGATTGTCGACTGTGCTGTTCCAAATAGTAGGCTGATATCACAGTCAATATAGCGTAAGGCATGGCAAGCTAGTATCACATTAAATACGCTTTGAGTGTTTTACTATTTCAGTCTGAATAACATAAACTAAATGTGAATCAAGTCAACGTCTCAATATGTGCAGTTACAAGTAACACCGTCATTTCATATGCCCAGGCAAGGGACATAGAATGCAAAGTGTTAAATGAACATTGTAAAATGTACAGTGACTCAATGATAAAAGATTCATTTTGCCATATAGCAAACAAAGCAGCGATTTAGGATTAGACATTTGGAAAACCTAGTGTGCATGTACTAAGTCTTTGATATTTGCTTTGAGATCCAATCGCGGATATTTTATTTTTATATCCGACAAAGTAAACTCCCCGAGATGTTCTAATTTTTTACCACAGTTACGTTTGTTCGTCAGGATTTGATTAAATTGGCTTCTAATTTCAGACGCTCACTCTCACTTAGCGAAATCAACCCAAAAAGTTCTTGTTAAGACATCATTGCACTATGGCTAGGTGAAAGATGCAAGCCAGGTAATTAGCAAAATGCACTGACGCGGAGCCTTTGTTCCAGGGCTATAGTCTGTATCTACAATGCTTATATGAATACCGCTCCGGGATACAATGGAAGGAAGAGTAAACACGTCATGATGAATGTACAATGTGAATGATATTTAAATGTTGCAAGAATGAAACATAACGCCAATCATTGTTAAACAGTATATGTCATATAAACAAATTATTTTCGATCGAAATCTGCCTGTTGAATTTATAAACGAGCGCACTGAAATTAAAAGTTATTTGGCTCATCTGGACTAAGTCTTATCAAAGCACTTACCCTTGTCAGCCAAATCCCACTCTGGCTATGTGAGAGACTTGTTTTGACAGAATCTGGCTAAGTGAGAGAACACACATTTAAGTGGGCAAATTCAAATTAGGTAATGTGCATTCTGCATGTTTAAAATGACGAGTTATTGAGTTCGAAGAGTGTCAGCGGAGCAAATAGTAATCCTATTTTAAAAACGTGTATTCACGCAAAGGACTCGTGTTAAACATCTTGAGATAAGGAGGTCTATTTTCATTCAATTCAATTTGTCCTAGAGTGTGAGTGATTTGAATATTATTTGTCGGTTCTCTTGTTTGGGGAAACATATGGAAGTGAAGCCAATCCTACTGGCCTGCAAATTTATTAAACCTGATATGAAATGGGATTTTGTGTGGTTTCTAGAGTCTAGTGTAAGGCCACATGTGCCATAATAAGGACTAATGCCAGAAGGGTGTTGTTGCTCACTGACTGCAGGTGTTTCGTGGATGCCCCATTCAGAAACATTACATTGACTCCAAACTGACCAGTCTTTGATCCTTCAAATAAATGCCTTCCCCAGACATGGTAACAACAAGTACCACGTTTTTACATCTTTTCTTATACTGCTAAAACCACTGACCACCATGTACACCACAAAATGGCAGGTGGACGACTGGCAGAACAATTTGTAAGCAAGCAAACAAATTAAAAAATAAATGAAAGATGCATATTCAAGCCAACTGCAGCCTGGTATCGTTATTGCTTTTGGTACGAATTAAAGTTCCAGCTGTTAAATGCAAAATGATATTACGATTCAGTTTGAAATTACATGCGTTACTTAATCAATATCCATTAGGCGTCAAGACTGTATTTGAAAAATAAGGTTGCTCTCCTACTCAACTCTTGTTTGTGATCTCGAAATGACCAGTTTCATGATCAGTTAAGCGTTATGGCCTGAAGATACATTTACTGTTCACCTTTAAACACCTTAATTAATTTCAATGAATTCGTCTGAAATGCTGTTGTCATTCCCTGAACGTATGGTATTTAGGGACAATAGTTCGGAACAAATCAGGTGCCCGATTATTTTTTAACCTTGAGTTGGAAAGAGCAATTTGCAACAAAAAATCAAACACGGATGGGAATTTTAATCATCGAGTAATTTTGATTCATTTATAGGAATAAGAATTAGGATCAGGACGCAAATGCTTCTCTTCGCCTGGAATTTAGTAGCGTACAATGAGACGGTTTGCCCAAGGCTAAAGATATATAGAAAAACAGAGCTATACGGATTTGCTGTGTGAATTAAAAGAAATCGATGGGGTATGTGAGAGATTGAGGGGGTCAAAAACTTTGTTATTCCCTGCCTAAATCCTCCATTTGGAAGAACGCTTAGCACGACTTTTTATGTACTTTGTGACGTGATTGATAACATAATGCCATGTGCTCTTCTTGAAATTCATTTGTCACTGCGGTCTACAAGTGCGGAAATGAAGGAATTGGCTCCAGGAAGAATCACGTTGATGGCAGCAGACTTGCGTGCGGGACGTGTGGTATTATTGAAGACGGTATAGTCTCACAGTTGGGTACAGCTTTTTACATATTCAACTGGTGTTGAAAATTACGTTGAACCTAATTGTAAAAATGAAGAATTGTACTGAGCTTTAATTCCTATTTTCATCATTGCAGTAGTTCACGATGGATCATTTTGTGTTCAGCAAGTATCAGCTGATTGCGTTTCACATATGTCATTATGCCGTGTTAGGTTCTTTCACCACCATGGATTTTCATGTTGTTTTACTGATATTGTGGATTGTTTGTTTCTAGGTCACGCCGCACACAGCAATATTCCAGGTATATGGCGGCAATATTCCTGGTATATGGCGGCAATATTCCAGGTATATGGTTGCATTATTCCAGGTATATGGCGGCAATATTCCAGGTATATGGCGGCAATATTCCTGGTATATGGTGGCAATATTCCAGGTATATGGTTGCAATATTCCAGGTATATGGCGGCAATATTCCAGGTATATGGTTGCAATATTCCAGGTATATGGCGGCAATGTTCCAGGTATATGGCGGCAATATTCCAGGTATATGGCGGCAATATTCCAGGAATATGGCGGCAATATTCCAGGAATATGGCGGCAATATTCAGCGGGGTGACGGCTTTCGGATATTTTGTCTTACAAAACAGATAATAAGTCAAATATCCTATACATTTAAGATATTCCAGATTAACACCCTTTCTGACACTCTTTCTCCGTCTGTCTGTCTGTGCCATGGATGTACAATATAAAGCAATAATCATTCACACAGTCACTTTTCATAATTTCCAAGTTTGAAAATAGAGCTTTTTTTTTGGTCAGACTTGCGTCGTTAACAGGAGTACAGAGAGGCAATGAAAGTGTATTCATATGCATGATAAAGTCCTGCTTCATAAAGGCTGTTTTGCTACTTGCTCAGCATCATACACTTACTCGTGGATTTTGCCTAAGTGTTCAACATTGAAAACTTTAATCACTTCGGGTGGTCCGCACTTGTAAATATTAGACGCTGCGATGCTGGCATACTGTTCAATGACCTATGATGCAAGTATGCCAGTTATACTATGGTTGTTCAAGGTGAGATCATTCCTGTGAAGATCCGAGTTAGATCTGGCACATGCTGGCTGCTACTGTCATCTGCATAACAGTGACGTAGATCGATGCTCATGGCTTCAATCATTGGATAACTTATATTATGCCGCCATACAGGTGGTATATTGCTGAGTGCATTTCATAACAATGTCAGGAAGACATATTTCCAAGTCACTCTTTGTTCATGGGTGGCACTGTTATTTAAGCGACTGCAATTCGCTCAATCGCCATGTCATGGTTTGGGCACGTCAGAAATGCACGATTATCCGTTCGAATCCCAGTTTACCACAATTAGGGTTTTACGTTTGTCAGCAGCATACCGTGGTCGTGAATTTAACCAGAGAGTTTGTGTCTGAGAACTTGTGTTAATTTTAATGCTGTTCGAAGCGGTATTATCCATATATCGTAAGTGATCGTTTCTTTATCTGAAGAAGCGATATGACGGATGAAGGTTTCTGATTGGCGAAACGTTTTGGGTTTTGTTGTGTGTTGTTTTTGTTGTTGTTGTTTTGTTGTTGTTGTTTTTTGGGTTTGTTTTTTGTTGTTTTTTTTGGGGGGGGGTTGTTCACAAGACCCAGCTGTCATTTGAGAAAAAGGCAACTTTTCAATTAATAATCTGTCGTCTGACTTCCGTATTTCGATCTTCAAACCAAACCGCCAACGAGGTAGTTATATTATTATAGTTTTTGATTTATGTGTTTCTTTACCAACATATGTCATCCTACTAGAAATTTGAACCCAAATAACTACAATGTTTCATCACCAAATACCTCATACATTACTGACACATCAGGCGCACCGTACATCATCTAACCAGGAGATTACCACAAATGCACTCGGCGTGGAGGAACAGCGCCAGACGGATCCGCGACAAATAGAATATTCTGACAGTGATGTAGAGGTACGGTTTCACTTTTAGTACCAGACACATACATTTACGCTGAAAATACCATAAAGTCCAGAAAGAGTAACCTGCTGTAGTAATGCGCCATCTCATCCCGAATACCGGTATCATCACTATTGGTGACCGTGGTGATCTAGGTAAGTATTTAGGTCCAGCAACCCTTGCTTGTTAGATACAACTAACGTGATCGGATGATCAGGCACGCCAACTTGATGGATGCTTCTTGGCCCATACCAGAGCGATTCGCAGAATGTCAATCATTGGATTTTCCTGACTACGAGGGGCGTTCAAAACGTTCTAAGCCCCATTTAGAAAATAATATCATATTGTCGGTACAATTACTAGTATGTGTTTTCATATTTAGACGTAAACAATTCATCAACAGCCGCACACCCCAAACATACATGTGTTCATATCCTTGTACAAAACATCCTTCAGCGAACAATCTACATGTTTATTGAAAACATTTATAAATAACAATAGCAGTATGATTCTTGTAAAACTAAATCATGTTAACAATAACATAACGTTACAAATATAGACTGATATATTACAACACGTTTCTATGTAAACTATTAAATACTCACTAACACATTCACTCACAATGTGGGAATTAGTACGGTTAGTTCTGTAAACGGTTACACGTGTGCGTCTATCATTTCCAGCGTATCAATAAGCTTATACAAATGGCATATATTGTTAACATGTTCAGTAGCATGTAATTATGTGCCGAATATTTTTGTTGATAATTTTACAACAAACAAAAATAGGGGGCTATACATTAAAACGCAGAAAAACGCATACCTCATTCCAATGACACTATATTGACGTCCGTAAATAAATACAACAGAATATGTTTATGGAAAATATAATAATACTGCTTGATGCTAATGTCGCCAAAGGTTAATGTAATTCCGTTGAGCGCGATATCGGCATACTTTTATATTTTATACATGATTAAGTCGAACAATATGCTTTTAATTTGTTACACTATATTTGTATAAGCTTCACTATAGTACGTTTGGCTGCATTCAACATGAAGACATCTAGTACTATAAATACGTCCACGTGCAGTCACAAACGTGTAACATTTCACAGAATAATTATGAAGTTACCATAGGGCATTAGAAAAGTTACGTCAGGGCATGAGAAAAGTTACCTTAGAGCATTAGAAATTTGAAACATAGGGAATACCAATAAAAAAAACATTCAACTTGTAATTTTCTTCTCTGTTTGAGGCTTTACTTTTTTTCACAGAATGCCATGATACGTCGATATGCATTACACAAAATTCATCACTGAACAATGGGAACGGAAACATTTTACTTTTTACAAGGTTACTCACTGGATTAAACGTGATATTGAATCAAGTACCACTTTGGTAGGATGTAAGAACAAGGTTGTAACTTAGTTATACGGTTGTCTGTACTATTTAGAACTGTTAGTGTTCGATTAATTCATATAAAACCTGACATGTTATTCTAGAAATGTAATAATGTTATTTCCCTGCATACACCAGTGATGGTCACACACTCTGTGTGAGTAAAACTCTCTAAAAGTGGCTATTATTAATCAGCATGGCAAATTCATTGGAGGTGGAACGCGAGTCATGAATCTTAAGAGTGACTATTTGCCATTTGCAGCTACACTAAATCAAATTGTCCTCAAGTGTAACAGACACAGCACGCAAACACTTCAGAGGTCTATCACAATATTTCCAGTTTAAGCCAGAGAGGACACCTGAAGCATTCAGCCGATAAGGTTTCAACAATTGGCAGATCTCGTGCCAGTTGCTGTAAGGTCGGTCTATACTGAGCGAGTCTGCGGTATCTCTGGCAATTGGTTGCAAGTCACGCACTGTCCAAATGGAATCTGATATGCTTTACACATGTTTTGAGAAAAAGGTACTTTAATTATATGAAGTGGTCAACCTCGTTTCTGGGGTCTGAGATGAAACACGAATGTCCTAATGGAACCGAGAATATCCTTAGAGAATCGAAATAAATCTGTTGTACCGATCTTCTGCAATTCAACTTTAAACTTTAAATTGTAAATGTGGTTAGATGATGTTGAATTACTGTATTGGATAACCCCGTGAATAATATTCGATTTTAGACCTACTCGTTTCAAAGATCCTTGAAAGGTATCGATTACAGTTTTACAAATTAGCTGAAACTACATCATGATTTATCAACGTAAGAAGAAGAAATATATTGTGCTCTTTTCACCATAGACCCTTGCTCTATTCCCCAAATGGTACACTGTGTGAGTCCCCGTTCCCGATGTCTTCTAATCTGATGATATAGCTTGATGGATCGTTGCTAAAAGCAACATATCTCTACACTTCCTTGATAGATGGATGGATTTGATGGATATATAAATTATTATAATTATTATTATCTGTCTATATAGCGCCGAGTTCCAGCTAGGCTGCTCACATGCGCTGTGTTTTTCCCTCGATCATAGGATGTCAACCTCAACGGCACTTCGTATTATCAATCTCAAATCCCTGGGGAGCATACAACTCTTGTAGTCACTAGGCGCACCGAGGTAATGTGGCTTTCCCATCCTTACGAGGTACCCATTCACAACTGGGTGGACTGGAACTCATAGTCACAGTACTTTGTCCAAGTTTACTGTACGTTGCTGTACCCGTAACTGGGTGTTTGCACATATTAATGAGGGCCACCATCTGGTCATATACCAACGGATTCTCGGGTTCTTTTAAGTGCACAGGGTTGTGTACTGAACACTAAGGGTTGTGACAACACTAAAAGAGTCTGCGCACAAAGTTGACTCCAAGGTTTTTACACCCGGTCACAGGTGGGCTCGATCCTGTCACCTCCAGCTTGCTGGATCACTAGCCTGGCGCCTTAGCCATCTCGCCCACCACACTCCCGTGGGGATAGATAGATAGCACTAAAGGAACAAGGAATATCTGATTCATCTCATCGCATTCCCGTTGACCTATTTCACACCGTGTATAAACACTTAATTACATATGTCAATATACTATATAGCTATACTCCCTGGGGTATAATGTTCCATGTCAGAGACACTTCAGTTCATCACCCCAATGGTTATGTGTTGCCCTTAAATCTTCCTGCATTTATGCCCTTGGCATCATGTCCTATTTACATTAGCACGAGGCTTCCCCGCACATCATCTGACCTGCGTGTAAACTGTACACGGTGACCAATTCAAGCAAGCAACAGTGCATGTTTATGTTACTATAAGCGACAAACTCCTTTCCATAATCATAGCACATTTCTACTAAAAATGGAGTCTATTGTACGATTCCGACTGTTTCATGATCATGTGTTTAAGACTCACTACTAAATAGCAGCGATAAATTGTTCGCGAAAAGACGAACGAATGAAAACGTGGAATTATACAGAAACTCGAGAGGCAACTGGTTACTGTATTTGTATGGGAATCCGCAAATAGTCAGAAGATGATATTGACGATCAGCCTCAAACGATAAAACTCGGTCCTAAATACTAAAATCATGCTGCGTCCAGCGAAAGACTATTTTTGGAATAGATTGTTGTTTTTTATGAGTGGGAATTCTAAAACTCTGCTTCTACCATTTCCACCTCTATATTATCCTGTTAACTGTACATAACACTCTGACAGCACTAGATAAGCACAACCAACTAGTCAGTTCTTTATGAATTAGTAATATGTATATTTTAATTAAGTAATGTGTTTATTATACTTACGTTTGCTTTCAGCATGTGAGTATTTGAAGTTTTATTTAATGTTGAGATATTAAGGTATGTACTGACATGTACATGTGTCAGTAAGATTATGTTATAAAGTTTAACTAAAGCGTTTGGGGTTTTGGTGAATCAATAACGACCAATGCATGTTAGTAAGTATACTGTGACATTATAAGATGTTCACTGGTCACGAGGGGGCTATGGGTTGATGTACGCTCTTTGTTTATGTTCCTTGAGCCCGGGAATATGTTACTCGCTTGTAAACGGGATACATTGATTGGCTCAGCATATCAGTGAACGACATGTGTCTGTGAGGTAAGATAATAAGCTATATGAAGTGCCCATGTGTAAAAATTCCTGCACATGAAACAAACAAGAAGTTGTTATTTGATGTTGATGTTTATGATTAAACTATCATAGCTGAACTGACGATTGCTTGAATTCCTTTGACTGTTTTCTGTTTCTTCATCGACAAGTTTGGAAATGCTTGTAATTGTTCGATATACTCAAATATTCACGTCTATACTTTCCTTTGTGTGAGTGTTTGTGTAATATACGGTACGTTACGTGTTTCCTATTTATACAATGTACACAAGACAGATCCATATGGGATGAAGCAAAAGATCTACTGAGACCAAATGAAATCATATGGAGAGGTTCATGGTAGTTCTACTGATCTTTACATTGTATGACCAGGGGAGCCACAGTGTAGATGCTGTTTTCCAAAATGAGCAAAATTCGGAAAGTGTTTCATTTATGTATACGATAACTTCCTTGATCTGACTTGATGACCAGAAATGACCGTGTACACCTATAACACGAGTAGGACGCATGTCCACTTGTCGCTCTAGTGATACACGGATATGCAAGGGTCATGGTCTTAAACTCAACACGTACCTGTACAGAAGGCCGGGAAATGTAAATCGAATGTTTTATTCGTCACGCACTACAGGAAAAAGTCATAGGTTTCAAAAGCATCATCTTTCGTGTGGAGATACAACGACATTGGTTGGTATACATATAACGATAATTATTTCATTATGGATTCAGTTTCAGTTGACCTCAGAAGACTCTTTGTGTCCTTTTGAGAATACGAATACTTGCCTGGAACAGACAATAATCTCACTGCATTATACATAACACAATCAAGTCAAAATATGATATTCATCTTACGCACTGTTTTATTCAAATGCTTATGTTAGTTCCAGTATAACGCATTGGTAATGGATGACCTTGTCAAGTCGTTATGTTCAGACATCATAGACGGACCATGTGATATTCTGGGGGCACCAACTTGGATCCCAAGACCAATGGATCTAGTCCTTAGATCCTTTTATGCAAGACGGCACGGGACATTATGGATTTTGCCTGACATTTACACACAAACGTAAATGTTCACCTGGTGTCTTGAAAACAATAGCCCCGCTAACTATGTAGTTTGGTATGAAATAGCCACTGTTTGGAAAAAAGGAATAATGTGTTAGGTTTATACAAATAAATACAACATTATTTGTATAAACATTACAAAGACAGTACGTGATCGAGACTAGGGTTCACTGCAATCCGAGAACAAATACATTAATGGGGGCTCCAGATACCTATAATTTGGGGACCAGATTGTGTTTCTGGGCTTGTATCCACGATATACGGTTCCTTAGGGCCTGCATGAGTTCGGGCTTTCCTCCTAACCTGACTTAAGAAGCATTTGAGCACACTAACTAGCGCAAGCATGAACTCACTCGCTCACTAACTAAGCACATTGCATCATAAAGTTGCGTTCAGTCCTTCTCAAAATATAGATGAAAACAAATATATTATATGTTAATATCCTTCACACGTACATGCCCTACTTTACTGTATAAAATCAATGTACAATTTCGGAAACTAACTATATATGTGAATGAAAATGGACTGTTTGCGGCACAAAACGTCAATAATGAGGCAGTATTCGTGAAATGGAGAGTCGTTGTCAGGGCGGACAGGGAATACCAGATACTGGAGGCCAAACAGTGGAACCAGGATCAACGTGGCCCGAGCCGCCTTTCTGGAAGAGGGACTCATATCGTAAGTACTACTACTGGTGGTGATGATGATGATGATGATGGTGATGATGATGATGATGGTGGTGGCGGTGATGTTAATGCTGCTGCTGCTGCTACTGCTACTACACGCTCTTGCAATGCAATTACATATTATTTGCTCGTACTATCTTACGTTGTGCCTATCTCTCAATTACTCTGCGCCGTTTCCAACTCACTCTATTCACTCATCAACTCACGGACTCTCTACACCCAAACACTTAATCTGCCCTAAAACACATCCACTCTATCATCTCAGTCACTCACCCACTCTATGCACCAATCGCCTTTGTCTCTCTATACGCTCACACACTCACTCAAAGCATTTACTTGCTTTGTGACGCTTCTGGAATTTGTCGTAATTTTGTGACAAGCAAACGGATGATGTTGATCAGGATACAGATGTTGACATGAAACGAATAAAAATATGTTGATGCTGACCTGAAAGTATCACAGGTGCAGACGCCACAACACACGGATTTTGACCTGGACTGGATCGAAAGATACAAAATCAGACCTGATTCAGATAACAAGATACACACGTTGACCTGAAGTGGATAAACGCATGCAGACGTTGCCCTGATCAGGTCACGAAATACAGACGTTCACCTGAAGTGGATCAAAAGATACAGATGTTGATCTGAAGTGGGTGAAAGGATAAGACCTCATTCACATCTAAAGGTGAAGACGCAGACATATACAGACCATGGCGTAATTAAACTACAAGACACATATGTTCACCTGTAACGAATCCAAAGATACACACTAACTGTACGTCACACCATCACGATAAACATATCAAGACAATAAACGATCTCTCAGCACTGGCGCAGACATTATTCGCAGTTTATTTCTGGTCAGTGATACCACCTGCCGCCCCCACTTACACATCCGTCCACACTGTCCTTACGGTGATGGAGTGGACTTGAACATCATCTGAAAGTTCTGATGTACTTTTGTCTGTCCTGAACTCTACATTCACAAGAATGAGGTTTATACATTACAGAGGACCTCGTGTAGTTTTTCATCTGAAGCAACGTCGATAGTGTAGTATAAGGGCGGTTGGCAATGCTACAGTACAACCACAAATTATTGAGAATTTAAAGATTGTATGTTTTTTTTCACTCATTACTCCAGTATTAAAAGTGAATATTAGCAGAACATAACTACGGATTCAAAGACAGGTGAACAGTTAGTATTTTGT
>VKKT01004059.1:21524-34135 GCA_008038995.1 Haliotis laevigata | reverse complement strand
CACACAGATCATGACGTACAAGACACAGAACACAGATCATGACGTACAAGACACAGAA
Organism: Haliotis laevigata; assembly: GCA_008038995.1. Lineage (NCBI taxonomy): Eukaryota > Metazoa > Mollusca > Gastropoda > Lepetellida > Haliotidae > Haliotis > Haliotis laevigata. The sequence goes on along the minus strand of VKKT01004059.1, from coordinate 34,077 downwards.
CACACGTCATGGCGTACAAGACGCAGCACACAGATCATGACGTACAAGACACAGCTCACAAGTCATGACGTACAAGACGCAGCACACAGATCATGACGTACAAGATACAGCTCACAAGTCATGACGTACAAGACGCAGCACACAGATCATGACGTACAAGACACAGAACACAGATCATGACGTACAAGACACAGAACACACGTCATGGCGTACACGAGACAGCACACAATTCACAGTTACAAAAGTAATAGATCCTGTCATTCTTTGGCTGAGCAAGTGCTAAGATAACTGTTCTTGCTACGAAATAGCTACAAGTAGTAAAGCGTGATTTACATTTATGACATTAAACGTAAGTTTGAGAGGAAACCTGAAGAACCGTTACCACTTAGTCATCAGATATGGAAGAAGAACATTCAGCAATCCGAAATAATGATGATCTTTTTCGTCCATTCTATATGACAAAGTGAAACCTGTCTGCATCTGCGGCGCTATGCTGATGGAAAATGCCCACTGTGTGTCAGAGGTGTAATCACTGATGTTTCTGGAGGCACCGAACATGATAAGAGTTAGCCCGCCGTCTGTTTTTAGAACCTTCAGTATTGTAATGAGGATTAAGCTCAAGGAATTACCACTGCTTGTCCTTCTTTCGTAATGCTTCGGATGGCTAACTAGATTGCGCCATAAACCTTGCAGGGGATATCTCACAGTCTCAAGTGTCAGATATCAATGTCATTTAAATAACGTCCCCACTTAGAATCTTTGTGATATGTAACAAGTGTGTTCAAGGAAGCACTTCCTGAATACATTACATGTACAGATATGTAACGAGATTGTCAGAGAGCAGTTTCCTCCCCATCAGAAATACGCCTGCAGCGCCTGATTTGTACAGGTCATGCATATTTCGTCATGTAACAATTGTCATCTACATTTTTGCCCCTAAAAGCATATTGCAGAAATCCAATTAGCATTTGTGCATTTTACAAAGTAACGGTATTATTAGAAATTCCCAATATTTCGTTCCTATAATTCCCTATAAACAACGAAAAGAAAATACGCCCAGTAGAAAAAGGTAAATAAGTAAATTTAATACACCAAGTAAAGACAAGTAAACAAAAAAAGAAAATATAATGCAAAACGTTAACAGGTAAAACGGATATACGAAGAATAAACAAATAAATTAGACATTTCAAGTAAAACAAGTAAACAATAAAGCGAATATAAATATACCAAGTAAAACAAATATTCGAAGTGAAACAGTAAATCTAAGCATGATTCAAGTAAACTAACCTGTCATTATAATGTCCCCAGGTTGCCTTCGTTGCCGTATATATTATAGTTAATAGACCCGTTACTCGCCTCTTACGACAGGCATGGATTAATGAAGACCACTTTCAACCCGGATCTTCACGGATCTCAGCATCTGTGAAACCCAAAAGCACGGGTATTAAGTTGACAAACTTGGACACGCAATCAGGTCAGTTTTCGAACCCCAGATCACAGAAGTCTGTGATTCAACCTGAACGCCTGACAGGGTCCTGATAAACCAAACGTCATACTGTGATCACAACCAAGGCACAGGCCATAGCTGGAACACTGATGAGTGAGGCGTTAAAAAACAACCAAACAACCAATGCTGTTAACTACTAATGTCTGCTTCGCCTTCAAACCACACTAAGCTATACACTGAAATACTGTTCAATGTGGCGTCACATATAAGTCAAGCTTATTCTGTAACCGGCGAACCTACATTGTATTGCACACTTATCACGAACCTCAAGCTTAGAATCTCCTTAGATCTTCCCGCAAAGGGTTGTTATTCTACGGAAACTTCCAAAGGTCAAGCAAGCAGTTTTTAGAAAGCCATGACCTAAGCTGACTGTAATCACTAGACCGTTGAGACAACCCCATTAAACACCCATCCAGACAGAAAGCTATCCTCAAGTAACTGATGTTATTTCCACATTGCTTCTGCGTTTTTCCTGCTAAAGGTCCGGATTTAGTCCACGTGGTTATCAGAGTAACACACGCTGGATATCAAAGCAATCTCGATTGAAGGCACACTCATCTTGTCACTGACTCGCCCTCCAAGCAGTCGATAGATGAGTCAGCCTTGGGAATGCTTCTTGCGGAAGGAAATCCATTACAGGACAATAATCCCTTCCTTTGACATTGAAAAGGCTAATATTTATAAAAACATATTTATTGATACCAGTGTTGTTCAGTGTGAAATGTTTCTTACTTCTTTTCGTGGTGCAACGAACAGGCTTGGCTTTGTGACTGAATCCCATCCCTTCAATGTCGAAACATGGCATGGATCATGAAAGCGACAATTTTTTACAATCCGACTACATCATGAGCACATGGGTACGACTCACAATCAAGTAATGATGATTTGGTTAGTTCATTGGTTGGTTTGTTGTTGAGCGCCCAACTCAGCAATATTCCAAACGGCGGTCAAATAGTGATGATGTTACCTTGGTGTCCCACTGGTGGAATGCGACACAAACACATTCAAAGGCAAGTCAATTGTTCAGTAACTCAGGGAAAAGACAAATGTTCAACTTTTCCATAATGGGCTTCCACGTATGTTCGTGAACAACGTTAGTAAATGGTCGTTTTCATACACTATTTAATGCGGGAACAGACAAAACTACAGTTGCTATCCAAAACAAGATATTTAAAACAAAATAAAGGATTTTAAGCGAACAACATTGTTTGGTTCTCAAAATTACTGAAACTTTCTCATTTGCGTATTTAACAATAAGTCAGACGTATGTACTCAACCACCGTTTAGAAGACTTGTAGACATAAAAAGACAAGGGATTTATACAAACAAAAACATGATTTCAAGGGGACTGCAATCTTAAAATAGAATCAAACAAAATATCAATAGAAACAATTAGAAAAATAAAAAAAACTGCTAGTACAATTTGAAGAAACAGAAATTCATACAAATAATTGAAGAATACTTTCAAGAAAACACGACGGAATCGATGATACAAAAAATATTTCAAAACGAGTAATTTCAAGAAATGTACCACAGAATGATGTAACTAAATATCAAATCAGAAATACCATTTGAAAAAAACCCACCAACAACATCATTTTGGAGATTGAACTACTCACCACATACTCAATTTGAAGAAGAATACAATGTTTAAATATTATTCAAAGTTCTCAACATCTAAGAAAGAGAAGGATCAAATCCCAAAAAGCAAAGAGCAGTTCGTCCTATTCTGCACCAAATTATAACCCTTAAGTAACCCTACTTTTATCCAAACTGTTTCTATGTTAAGATACGCCCCGGGGAATGTACAGGAACACATCTATACTCATACACACTAAACCCATTTTTTCCTAAGAATGTGTTGTGATGGAGAAGTTCTTGAAAGTTCCCATTTGTTTTCTTGCTTACTCTGACACAAATCATTGACCTACAGAAGCATCAAGTGGTCAGTGACAGATCCCACACGCGTCTGGCGTGATACATGATAGAACCAAATACAATTATCGATATCGATTGGTCTTGTAACCAGGTGTCCATCGCGTGCTTCAATACGTCTCATCGACGTTCAATATTAGTCTCCAATAAGCCTAATCTGAGACACCAATCAACCAGGCCTATTGTATAGCTTTTTTGGAGTTTAAACCTCCCCAACACGCAGGAAATGATTAAACATACTGGTACGTTGATCCTGAACTGTAAAGAGAAAAACGTCAGTGGGATTCACTGGGCAATTAATTCTCGACATCTGTTGAAGTTGTGTCAAGGAAGTGGTTTAATTTCCATTTGACTGGAATTGAGTTTGAGGTTTTCAGTCAGAATGTTGAGTGTCAGAATGTTGTCAAGAGTGTTAGAATAGTGATAGAAGTCGGTTATCTAAGAATGTTCTTATCTACATCGAAATCCCTAGACTTTACGTCTTATTACAACTGTAGGTTGATCAGGGTTTACATCTAAGGTGACTGTAGTTGGAAGCTGCTTCATCTTGATGAGGGAGGAGAGTACGTACTGATGCAGGTCTCAGGATGGTTTGACCCAGAGTAATGGTTCGGTGGTAACAAACCTATAAACACATTGGGTTCTCACCGGGATTCCGATTCGACCTTTAGTGTCCAGTGTGCCCTTCAATCTTTCATAAACAATTATTTACATGAAACAAATTAGCTGAACAAATATGAGTACAAGTCATGCACCAATGCTTCGAGGAGGCATTTTCAGTAATTAAACTGAAAATAAAGTCATTAATTAGGTACAGGCTTCCTGTGACTCTAGACACATTGAAATCATCTGAATCCAGAAGCATTCATGGAATACATTTCTCCAGCTCAGTGAGCAATAAACGTCGATTAGATTTGCTGATACCTACACCAGTAGATAGACATGAGAAAGAATCAGAAGTGCATGTCGATCAGTGGAGGAATTAGCGGGTGATCTCCAGGTTTAATAAGTCTTAATAGCTGGTGTATATATATTGTCTTTGATATTTGTTTTGAAACCCATTGGCGGATATTTTAGATATACGACTAAATTAAAATCAGCATTGAATAGGGTGATCTACTTTTTGTCCTCAGCCACGTCTGTTCGCCTGGACTTGATTAACTAAGCTTCTAATTTCAGACGGACATTAAAATGGTAGTTAGAATTGAATACTGTGCAATCAATTCGAAGCATGTCAGCACAGCAATCAATAATCTTAAATATTCTGCCTTGTACTCACATTGCAAATAAGGGTTCCGAATGAACTGCAAAGAAACCCTGTTAAGACTCTAAGTGACACGAGGTGTACTGTCATTGAAATTAATTTATTTCAGACTGAGAATGTTCTGAATTTCATTTGACAGTCGGCTTGTGAGGGGGGGAAATCCCGAAGTGGATTACTAATTTAATGAAACGTGAGGTGAAATGGGATTTATTTGGATTTCAAGATTTTAAGACATATATCGCGATGTAAAGATATGTGTGTAGCTGCATGTACCGTAATCTGGACTTAAATGCCAGAAGATGATTGTTGCTCACTGACTGTTTAAATGGATATCCTATTCAGGCTTATCACACTGGTTATTAGCCGACCAGTCTTTGATCTATCCAATTAAGTCCTTCCTCAAGCATGGTAACTACAAGAAAATAATTTTACAAAAGCGTGTATTTATTCCACAACCCAGGACCATTACTGTATTTGGTACAGATTAATGTTTTGGCTATTAATTATATATATTAATCTTATGATTATTACTGCAGTTCGAAATTGCATGTGTTACACAGTCAAAAACATTAAGCGTCAAGCCTCATGATAGCTTGCAAGATTACATTTGAAAAATGAGGTTGCTCTCATGCTCTATTCTTGTTTGTGTTCTCAACATGACCAGTTTCATGTTCAGTTACACATAATAGCCTGAGGATATATGCATTGTCAACCTTTAAAATCCTTAATTTATTTCAATGAATTCTGTATACATCTCCTGAACGTATGGTATTTTAAGGACAATCATTCGAAACAAATCGGGCGCTCGCATTTCGGTGAAAACCTGGAGTCGGAAAGAGCAATTTGCAGCATGAAAATTGAAACATGGAGGAGAATGTTAATCATTAAGATAGTTTGATTCATTTATAGAAAAGAGAAGAATCAGGACAGGGCGCAAATGCTACTTTTCGCCTGGAATTTAGTAGCCTACAATGAGGAAGTTTCCCCAAGGCTACAGGTATAAAGAGCAACAGAGCGATAGGGATTTGCTGTGTGAATTCAAATAAATTGATGAGATACTTAAGAGCTTGAGGGGCCAAAAACATTGTCATTGCATGTCTAAATCCTCATCCGAGAAAGGTTTAACACGATATTTTAAATGTATTTTGTGACGGGATGGATAACATAAAGTCATGTGGTCTTGTTCATTTTTCATATTTCACTGTGGTCTACATGTGCAGAAATGAAGGAATTGGCTCCAGGAAGAATCGCGTTGATGGCATCAGATGAAGATGGTTTAGTCTCTCAGTTGGAAGAAGCTTTCTCCATATTTAACCGATACTAACAAAGATGTTGAACCCAATTCTGAAATGAAAATGTGTATGAGCCTTTATCCTCATTCTATTCATTGCAGTAGTGCATGATGAAACATTTGGTTTCCAGGTTGTATCAGCTTGCTGAGTTTTATGTAAGGTTTCATGTATGTCACTATTCCCTGTGGGTTTATTTCCCTACCTTGAGTTGTCACGTTGCTTCATTGAATGTTGTTTGTTTGTTGTTTAACGCTGTACACAGCTATATGGCTGCCGGTTGTGAATAATCACATCTGTACCAATCCATCCAGTGATCAACATCGTTAGCATCGATCTAGGCAATTGGGATATGATGCCATGTGTCACCCAAGTCAGCGAGCCTGACCATCCGATATCGTCAGTCGTCTATTACGACAAGCATGGTTTCTTGAAAACCGGATGGTCAAGGTGTAACATCTTAAATATTGTTTCGTGTATATTTGTGGCAAGGTATGCTGGGTTCAAATCCAAAAGTAACCTCTTGGGAGACGCGTTGCTTTGAATTGTACAGTTAGCTGACACCCATGGAATCAATTCATATACCCTTTGGATCAGCATGAAACCAAATTCATTCACCTTTTCCGCGGATAAAACTAAGCAAATGGGCGAATATATTTTTGCCAAGTCAATCGTGTTTTGTATTATTCATGGCGTGATGTGACAAATGAAATGTTCCCGGGTTGTACGTTCTCAGGTCAGAACAACACGACATTTAACACGGATGGATTTTCTTTCTGATCTTCATGATTCACCACGGTATCCCTGAAGCAATTTTGAAATAGTTTTGCATAAGGTGTTACTTCACTCGAGTGCCAGGGTCATATTTTCAAACAATAATCAAACTACTTTTCAAATGATGTTGACGCGATTGACGCGCCATTTGACGCATCGATGTATAATTGTACTGGGAATTTATTACGTTTTACGGTTCCTTGAGGTATGAATAGAAAATGTATGTGAATCAACAGTTCAAAAGTTTCAAGAACTTTTGCTGATGTTTCATTACCATCATCCCCACCGGTATCCAACTGCTTGAAGTCACTTTCCAGATACGGTTGTGCATGGCTATGAAGACACCTAGTTTCCTACTCTAGACCTGTCATTTCTAGATAGGTATTGTAACAGAACAGGATTGTAATGAGATTGTTCAACTCGATCCTTGAACAATGTACAGCTGTGCATTAACACTCTGTTTGAGATGCAGTTTTGCTGGATGATAACTGTTTCCCTAGATTGTGCAGTTTGTGCGTTTGGTTTTCAATGTCACGATGGCCACATATACTATTGCAGATATTTGTCATTAACACATTGTTTCTGACGCTTTCACCGAGTACAGATTTTCGATGCCCACGTAGACGTGAAAACGAGACATTACAAAGGCAAACTTTCATCAACATAAATTTATTAACACTCCATTAACATTGTATAACAATTAACAGCTCAGTTGAAGCAAAGCGAATAGTATCACATAGAGGTCTGACCGTTATTTATTGATATCTAACAAGTAATAAGTAATAACCTCTCATCTGGAATATACTCTGGCATATGTGGAACACTGACTGTAGTAAAAACAAATCTAAGAACAAATATTGAAACATTCAGCCTAGCATTACAGCAGTGTTCATACGTGGTGTTCACTTAGTGAAAAATGAACACGTGTCACTATTAATGTTTCAATGTATTACAACCAAACAAAGATACACATTTTGAGTAGGGAGGACAAAGTATTCAGCACATCTGTCTTCAGATGCCATTGTAGTACACATCATATATTTCCAGAGAAACGTTCAGTGCCTCAAACGAACATGGACATCCCATTCCGTCATCTGACTACTCCTAGAGTTGACCTAAATTGATGTTCAAGTTCCTCAGTCAGGGTCAGGTAACATGTATTTCAAAAATACCTCCAAGACGAAAAACAAAGACCCTTAGGGGCATTCGAGAGGCATGACATTGAATGGAACAGAGCAGACGTTTCTCTGATTAACGTCTTCTCATTCCTTGAGAGTTTATGTAAAGGCAAAATGCTACTGAAAGTAACTGTAACATTTCATAATGTCGGTAAAATTATGTGTTTTCATATTTAGACATAAACAATTCATTAACATCCGCACACCCTAAAATACATGTACATCTCCTAATTTTGAAAAAATACATCCTTCAGTGAACAAGTAACAGGTTTATTGAAAACATTTATAGATAACGATAGCACTATGATTCTTTGAAAACTTAAATCATGTTGACGATAACATAACATTACAAATATAGACTGATATATTACAACACGTTTCTATGTAAACTGTAAAATACTCACTAACACTTACATTCACATGATGAACATTAGTATGATTACTTTGGTAAATGGTTACATGTGTGCGTCTATCTTTTCCATCGTATTAATAAGCTTATACAAATGGCGTATATGGTTAATAGGTTCAGCAGAATGTAATCATGAGCTGAATATTGTTGGTGATGAGTTTTTTACAACAAAACGAGAAGAGAGCTATACATTATAGAAGAAAAACAAATACCTTATTCCAATGACACTATATTGATAGTTATGAATACAACATAATATGTTTATATGGAAAATATTATCACACTGCTTGGTGCTAATGTCTTAAAAGGCTAATGCGACGCTGTTGAGCGCGATCGGCATCCTTTTATATGTTTTACATGCTGAAGACTAATATATGGCTTTAAATGTGTATTCATTTCTTAAATAAGCATATATATATATACATATATATTCTCAGACAACATAGCAAATAAAGAGTAAACAGCACCATCGAACTGACAAGGACATGATGCTAACAGTGAACAGGAAGAGATCTGAATAACTGATATTATCTCCATGTGGCAACAAAACATTCTACATGTCCAAGTAACTCACTAAAAACCATGTTACACGGTATTAAATGAAGCTATGCGAATTCTAAGTTAATAAATTATTAATAGGTGTGACTCACGGAAATGAATGACCAAAACACATCTACACAGATAAACATGTTACAGGGGCAGGTCAAATTGATGTTTGTGAGTTTTTCCGTCGACCTCTACTCGATAAAGAAGTCATTTGCTGAAGCACCGCCATGTTGAGGACCAAATTTTGATGCCTCGGAAGTCTTTCGGGAGCTATATGCCAGATTATAACATCATCGATACACCATGGAAGTATGATATGAGAAATAGATGTGTCGCTGACATTGCCAAACATGATTGCTTCACATGTCCTTGTAGAGCTATATGTTTCCTAGTTTTATCATTCAACTGACGAGGAACTAAGAGTATACTCCCAAATGTCGTGTTGCTCAAAATGAAGAAGTTGGCATCCATTAATTCTCGCCTTTATGCGTATCACCTCTGAATTTCGTTCAAATACGATCATTTTAAAACTGAAACAATTTACATGGACTCCAGAGTGACACATTAAAATTAGCAAATCGGTCCTTGGATCGTCCCATTAGTCAGCTGTGGAGGTACACATAACCCTGGCTATGACTGAAATGTTAACGTTGTGATCACTTTTTAAAAACTGTATGCAGTCGTCATCATTATGCTTTTAGTGATCAGTCCGTGCTTGAGCTGACCAGCTTCTCATCGAAAGCCTTGTTCTGAATGTCTGCAAACTATATGTACATTTCTTGAAGACTGAAATGTTGATAGACGATCTCATCGTGACTCTGTGGACAACAAACTTAGCTTGTACTAATTATATATCCAGGTATTATTTACTCTTTATCCCAAACAAATGCACATGTTAAGAAGTATTTGTTTCCTAAACCGGCCTTTATGTAGATGTGATTTACCTGAAAAACAATTCTTTCAATTTTGCTCTAAAACAATATAGAAAGTATAAATAAACTAAACATAGACAAATGCCTAAAAATACATGTCGCAAAATGGGTTATTTTATGTATACAATATAATAACATACATTTTCAATAACTACGTTTAAACAGCTCCCCAAACTGATTCATAATTTCTTCTAAGTGTTTTTTGTCATTTCTTATGAATGTTTGATACCTTCGAATATATTCAGAGTATATATGTTCTAAAATATGTTACGTCTAAAAGAGCAGAAACATATATATACATTCTAGCTGGTAGATATGGACAGATACATGTATGATTGTTGGCCCCAATTACCGTATATTAATACTGCAGTATTATGTGTACAAATAGCATGTTCATATCAACTGTAAGCATAAAGGCCTCTTTGTTAGAAAGCTTTCCGTGGACTGTGTTAACGACTCAACAACCACCCAACCTCTAAAGCCACCAATGTTTTGACAAAACGCCATGTGGTCGTTACATGATAAGTCAAATCAAGATCAAGCCTCAACAGAAGTATATGCATCGGGTTTATATTGTATACAGCGGGAGAGAAACTCTATCCAGCTTCACAAATTCGGACCGTTACTGTCCACAGTTGTACTTGAATACATCAAAATTTCAAAATGGCAATCTCCACATACAGCATGGTGTCGCATATTCAGAAAATAAAATAAAATACTGCCTACGAATACTGTGAATATATGTTATGTTCGTACACTACATATAAGGAACACGATATTTTCTTCTGTGTTCCCCGTCTCCAGCCTGCTCTTAATTTTCGCTTCTAAATGTAATAATTTAAAGTATTCATATCTGAGTTCTCCCGGGGTTGGGAAAATGTATGTGATGTGACAAAATATATACTCTTACCATTGTACTCTCAAAGACCAGATCGTCTTGATCTTTCGTAATATACATGTATTAAAACTGTTTTCCGAACAAAACTCGATCTGGAAATAAATTGATTTCAAGTGATCTGAATTTTAGGAGTTAAGAACATAAGGTACACAATAACCTCCTGGTTGAGGATGGGTATGAAGACCAAATAAGGTACAGATGTCGGATACTTGTGTGGAAAATCCTACCAAAACAATAAACTAATCTAACCAAATAATATTGGTAAGGGAAAAACAACCATTAACAAGAGCATTTTCATAATTTCTTGCAAGAAACAGTGTGCTCTGTATTTACCGATGGTGTGTGGAGTCACGGTAACAGTGTTTTGCATTCCCAAACGAACATGCCACGACAACAGGCGCGAGTTGGACCAAGTGCACAGGAATGTGAGTGAGACTTTCCAATCGAAGACGCCTTCTTTGGCTTAGTCGGTGTCAAACCACTGCATCTCCCGAGGGGCAAGCATTAACCTCTGAACGTCGGTGTTGACGTTATCACGTTAGGGTGGTTGTAGATGCTGTCTCTATCTTCAAAGGTTTCATTTGGACAGAATCCTAAAAAATATTGAAAATGAAGACTCAATATTTGATCTTGGAGACGAAAGAGATTATGTTCCTTGGGAACACAATATTGATATCAAGCCATGATTAATTAATCAAGATCGATTGCGTTTTGTTCGACTTTCCTGTGCCAGGATATGTAAACTGATGAGACTGGGTGGGACTGAAACAATTGGAACGCATGTATCAAATTATTACAATTCTTTACTACCTATACTTAAAAACATTAGTGTCTTATTTCTGGTTCATGGTTTGCAATCTGGTGTAGCTATTTACGGAACTTGCTCATCCGTCACTTTGATGGCGAAATCTTAATAAAACATTGGAACTGTAAGTGAATATCTAAATAAAACTAATGTTATACTTACTTTACTTACCAACGCCTTACTGTGAAGATCGGAAGCGACCTTTGACTTTTGTCCCGAAAGATCTTTGTTGGAGGACTGCATGACAGAGTAGGCTTCTGTATACATGGTGGCAGAGGTCGTGTTCTTCCGGACATGCCCAGTCATTAGTCGATGTTGGTGCCACTTCCGGCGGACTATTGACGTCACCTGCCAAAACAGATACCAATAATGACTGTTCTGTCAGTGGCATACGTCAACGTTAAAGAAGCATCACAAGAATAACGACCCATGTTTGCTCAAGGGAATGGTTCAGCTATCTCGTGTGTCATACATTTTTATACAAAAACAACCCATCACAATATGGCCCCAACTGAACTGACGAACGTAAGCAACTTTTGAAGGGCTTTGATCGCAGATGCCATCAATTGTGTTTTCTTTTTCAGAAAGACGAAAGAAGAGTCGGGGGGTTTACTATGGACGCACTGCGGTCGAGCCCCACCAGAGGCGCTAAATACAGACTTGGGTCCCTCAGGGATGTCGGAATCTAGTGATGTCCGAATACCCATACAAACCATCAGCATCAATACGATACCTCTGGTTCAAAGCTGATGGTGAAAAGTCCACCCCGGCAGACCTCACATACATATGTGTTGTGTTATGGCTGAGTGTATATATAACATAAACTGGACAAAACGTTTTCTATTTGTGTGAGGAAATTCGGCCAGAATCAGAGTGAACCAAATGAAGAGAAGAAAGCGTCTATAATCATGTTTTGTTGAAATAATGTATTTTGTTTTGGTTACAAACATGAATAAACCTTTGTCTGGATTCAAGTTGAATCTTGATTACCAATAGACATTCCACGCAGGCCTAAG
>VKKT01004056.1:59922-71635 GCA_008038995.1 Haliotis laevigata | reverse complement strand
AACAAGGGCCTTCAGTAACTTCTGTCTACTTTTTGACCTGAACAATACCGGTTGATTGCTCCAATTAGAGGCTAGGCCTCGATTCTTTCCCATCTGGGGTGACATGGGAAGGCTTATTTGAGTAATCTAATATTTGTAATTTTTCAAGAAATGAGGTGCTAGCATGAAACAAATGTAACAAGCCATTACACTGAAACTGAAAAGGAATCCAAGTGAGATGACAGATTCAGACCTTGAACCTGTGGAAATTCTAAAACCATTACAGTACAGGTTAGGCAGAACAGAAAATAACCTGGCACAGGGACTAAAAGACAAACAATGCAACCTGAAAAATAAACAAAAAGGATTTTTTTTACCTATGAAAACACATTTTACAAATCATAGAAAATCATGTTTTTTTTCCATGAGGTTTCTTTTAATACTGTTCCTGTACAAAATAATATTAACTAGATTCATCATGACCTAAAACGATCCTAACCTAACCCATAGTGTAAAACAATCAGTACTATATTGGAGTTATTCCTGATGGTTGAGAATGCCAGTACTGCATGACTTAGGTTACCGTGACTTTCTGAGTCCATCTGTCACAGATGTTGTTCATCAGACGTGGTATGCTCCAAACATCAGGTTCCTTACACAACATGGCAGCATCATGCACACAGCTAAGCATCTTACACTCCGACACAACAAGGGCTGATTGCGCATGTGATCTCTGGTAGCATCTGCCACAAACATCTACTCCACAAATCATCATATACATTCATATCCCTTATTATACACATACATTACACCGCATTTGGAAAACATTTATCATAACCACCAACTTGGAGATGAATCAATTTTGTTTGTTTTTTTATATTTCATCATATTCATCATTCACATAAGAAAATCTTTATCATATGAATCACAATTTACTATTCTGATACAATTATTTAATGAGCTTCAGTAGTCAGAATGAAACAAGACAGGTCCTGAGACATGATAGAACAGACGTGATGCAAGAAAACATGGCAGGTCCATTACAAGAAGGGTCAGTGAGGTAGCCATGGGGTAAGAGATTTAGTCATCTCACTGAAGACCCTGGTTTTATTACCAGTTTGGATACAAGCAAACCTGGGAAGCTGATTCTTGGTGTTTCCACCAGGACGACACGGGAACATTATATATAAGTGGATAAATCTGTGGGGATTCAGGTTTAGAACCTATGCGACTAAATGGATCAAGTATATAAGCATGGGTAGATACTCAAAATGTCAATCTCTGTGTAGTCACAACTGTATATTATTTACAGTGAGTGAGTGAGTTATGTTTAACACCACTTTTAACAATGTTCCTGCAATATCACGGCAGGGACACCAGTAATGGGCTTCACACATTGCACCCATGTGGGGATTATTTACAGACAACTGGCATATAGCTTGAATATTGATGTTACAAAACAAAATGCTTCATACACAATAATAATCAGCCAAAAATCTAGAAGTTGTAGAAAATGAAACTCATGATGAACTACTGTACACTTAATTTGGACTATGCGTCTAATTACCAGCTCTTTTTGTTCAGAATCTAACCTCTTATAACAAAAGAGCACATACATAACTATCCAGAACAAATATTTTTCAACATTACCTGATAGGAGACTTTACCCTTGACCTGCATTTATTGACATAACCTTTCACAAAGTCCGGAATTAATATCTATGTAGCCATAAAACACATTAACAGTACCCTCACAGATACTGACAAAATCACAGGGTGTAACAATCTATCTAAGGAGTATTTAACAATCGATTTCAAACTCCTCCTGTGTGTTACGTCAATCTGATATTATAAACGTTTAAACTACAGAACAAACACCATCACTGCATTTATCATGCAGAGCAAGATAAGACGTAATTCTGTTATCACCAAATAGCACATTCTTACATAGAACTGTCTCACATCAAAGCTTGTTTAATCATACATTACAAATTCCGACAACTATTCCCCAAGAAAACAATTACTCTATCAGCCTTTGTTTTAGTTAATTATTAAAATACATTCGCAAAAACAAATTATCTAAGCTGATATGCACTTAAATATTTTATTAATGATAAAAAGATACTTCAATCAATCTTATCCCGACAAGTCTATCTCTGGCGATCATCCATCATCAACAAGTGCAAGCAAGGACAGATACATTTATTATGCTGTTGTCAACCGAAAAAGAGGATTTTTCACCTAGAATACTGATTACATAACACTAAATATCTTTAGGTCTCATAAAGTATTAAAGATATGAACCAAACAACCTCTCTCTGATCTTGAACTAATTAACCGGGGTCAAATGAGAGCATGTTCCCTGTATCTTAACTTCTCCCTATAATTCATCATTAGTGTGTGATACTGACAGCAAGTTGGAGAGTCCAGACTGTGTGACCAATGTCCAGACAGCCAAATGACCCTTTTATTTCATCCCAGGAGGAACAAACAGAGTACTACAGGCTCTTCAGGTTGATAAGTACTGATAAAACTCATTAGTTATTTAAAAAGTCCCACTATACATTCAGTGCCACAAATTGGTCTCAACTTGTTGTACAGGGTCTGGGAAGTGATGATGGCTAATATTGCAGATAGGACTTTGCATAATTAATGAGTTTATTTTTATGTCAGCAGTAGAAACCATCTGAACACTAGGTGTCTATTACAAAAACATTTCTTATTTCATCAGGCTGACCACAGCACCACTGAAAGTCAGAGAATAAACAGTCTTGAATACTTTCCAAAACTGATTCCATGAGGCATAGTAGCAAAATAGTAATGAAAAGTATATGAATGGATGATTGAACTTCAGATTTGAGACCAGGTGTTTGTGGAAAGGGTAAGCACGTAGTGTGAGTGAGTTTAGTTTTATGATGCACTCAGCAATATCCCAGCTATATGGCGGCAGTCTGTAAATAATCAAGTCTGGACCAGACAATCCAATGATCAACAGCATGAGCATCGATCTGCGCAATTGGGAACCGATGACATGTGTAGCACATAGCACCCACCACACAAGTAAGTATTTGTCTGTTGCCTAACAACCAAACAAACAATGACCTAGCCATATGACAGCTACCTGTAAACATGTCATTAGTATCTACCATAAGCAATGATCCACATCATAGGGCTACAATGTCATGCTGTCAACAAGCTTGGCCACACAATCCAGTAAAATGCCTGTGAATAAGGAAGTGTAAAACACATGGTATGTCTAATAAGTTCACATAATTTAAATCGTTCTTTACACAATCAGCACAACAATCAGTTTGAAATAGAAATCTCAAAAAGAAGAATTGAAAAAAGCCTCACACAATATCCTATAGATAGTGGATGTGTTCACGAATGTCACAAAATGGAATCATTTTTCTAAAAACAAAAATTCTTCGAATGTTACTTTATTTCTTCCTTGTCGAGACCGTTAGCATCATCATTAATCATCATTACCATGTCAACAAATCCACAGTGCATGTGAAATTATTCTACAGGGACTGTAATCAGGGTTTCTTCAAAATCTACAATTTCCAAATCCTTGTATAAAATGATGAATGGTAAATTGAGTTCATAACAGTTTGCAACACGGAAGCGTTCACTGTCAAGAAAGGTGAGCCCCACTGAGATGGATTAATGATGACTTGCACGGAAGCACCCTGCATAATGATGATCCATGGAAATCTTAAGCAGCAAGTTGAGCCGACATTTGTATCAGGGTGCATGTCAATTTCTTAAGCCAAGTCAGTTAGACGCTCATAATTGGACATTTATGAGGCAGAAATTCCCAGTTATGCTAACTCCTGATGTGAGAGTTACATATGGACTTCCACTCCAAATTGAAGGCTGTGACAACCATACCACAATGGCAGTCTCTGTTCTCCCTGGGAAGGTGGGAAAATGGGCGGTTTCAAGAATAATAATTTTTGCTAAAAACATCTTTTTTTTCAAAACAACATATTTTCCTCCAAGGAAATGATCTGATGTTAAGACACTGTCAACAAATTAAGTAAGGGCCACTAGTTTATTCAACAGAATTAAAGTGTTTAAGAAAAGTCCTCTCAGAAACTCACAGAAAAAGCAATGTTAAAACCATGATGTCAAAATGAAATAGATTCAGCTGTCCCTTGGCTGTGTCCTATCTTGGATAATTTCATGACATAGTTAAATTTTGTAGCACTGCTGTTCTCAAATTTCTTCTCATCATGTACAGCATAAGTACTTAATCTTGCACTGTTTCAATGATAATCAACCTACGAGAAATTTACTTGGGAAGATCCTCGAACACATGATTTATGCAAGGACAAAATGAAAACCTGTTCCTCACTGGAAGAGATAGATTTATGCCTTCCAGAATTGTTTATGTATACAGTTTTATCATTATTTTACATTGAAAATGTCATAAACAAGACGCACACTACATATCTCCCACAGCTATGACTGTGATAATCTACAGTGCACATCCTCCAACACAGAGATCCACCTTGCCTGTTTCCTGCTGCCTTGATAAGCCCAACTCCCAAACAGGAAGAGGTGGTACAAGCTACTTCCCTGGCCACTGGTCACTGTAAAGTGCAGCTGGTGCTGCCAGATTGAATGATAACCTCAACTTACTGGTTCCAGCAGCATGCTTCACCTCATAAGACGGATAAAATGACTTCTTTCTATGTCCATACTAAGAGTGTGTGTACATGTTTATTTTTTAAAGCTGCACCTAGCAATATACCACCTATATGATATAGACCTGTGAATATTCCTGGCATGACCACACAATCCAATGATTGATATTGAGAACACTGACCCATGATGTTGGGATATGATGACCTGCCATGAACCAAGTCACTGAACCTGACCAACCATTCCTATTAAGCCACCCTTCAGACCAAGCATAGGTTGCTAGCGATCTGTATAACCCAGAAGGGTTGGTACTTTGTATAAAGAATACTGCATTATTAACATCATTCCGCTTGTGTCCACAGTAACTGTAGAACCTAACTCATTTAACTTACTTCTCCTGGGGATGATGTTCGCAGAGCAGGATTCAGGATCCAAATGGGCCAAAAAAGATCATGTTCTAAATGCTCTCAACTTGAAATATTTAGTTCCAGCAAGATTCATTTTCTGAAATTTATATCCATAAATGGAGTCATGGGAGTTTCCCTTACAACTACAACTATGCCCCTATAAACACTCTCATTTGTCCCATATTAAGTAGTGATGTTATTTGCCCAGTGATATATTCGTCTGATTGCTTAGAATAGCTCTTTACACTTACATTTTTCTGGAAACTATTTTAACAATTAAGACAATAGCACAATTACTATTACTATACCAGTAATGACACACATGTATCACATTACGGAAGTATTCTAAAACTGAGTCAACAGAATCACCATTGTGACAATATAATCACTTGTTGAGGAAAAGAGCAATAGGAAAACTTCTCCATCGCAGGACATTGTATGACGGTTATGTTAATTAACAGCATAAATATATGTTTGTACATAGTCCACTGAAAATTCTTGTGATAAACCCTTTTTATATGCAATGAATGTGAATTCAGACCTCATAAACTGACACGTAAACAGTCTGTGTCAGTAAACACTTGAATCTACTTGACTGACCTTGTCACTTGACATCAGCTGCAGGAGATTTTAAGTTCATATATGGATTTCTATTTCCTAAAGTTGCTAGTTCCAAGACCAAGGGTAATTTAAGAATATCTTGGCTTTGGGCTTTGGGTTAGAGTTGACCTAAGACTTTCAAATGTAATGAGACACGAAAAGCATCACATGACACTAAATATGTCAATTACTCATCAGACTGACCTTAAAAACACAAGTCACCAATTCAACACGATCCACATGTTTCATTGATGGCCAACAATGAATGTGCACCACTACGTTTGACCACATAATCAGACTATGAAGATCATTCGTGCATCAGCCTGGGAATCAAAAACCAAAATGACGACGTTTGCATCATGTTATGTTAACTTCTGAGAACACATTTAAATTTCAAAAATATTATTCAATATCCAGAAAACCTCACAATTCGTATCAAGTATGAAACAGTTTTGGAATGATTAAACATTTGGCAAATGCCTGTCAGTCCTCTCAATCAATCAAAAGTCTAGGTCAATTGTAGGCTTTAGTATGATGAAAGAAGCTTGGAATGTACATTCAGTGGGCATGAAATGGGCACTTGTATTGCCAGTTCAAGCTGCAAGTGGGTGTAAAGGGCCTTTTCGAGGTCCAAAATACCCTTCACATCAATAATCAATATGGGCAGGGTGATTGATGCATTTTGTTTCCTCTACAGTCTACTGTTCATTGGTGCTAACAGCTGACACAGGTCATGTGACATGCCTTACATCGGCACAGCAGGGGGTGATAACCAATAAATATGGTATATGTGATACAAGAGTCTATATAAGTTAAATGAATGCTTTTGGTAACCTGTTACAGATGTAGATCTGAGATATATTCACTCTTATTCTCTTGTCAGTACTTGTTTGAAACCCTGGTTCTTTAACAGGTCAAACAAACTTCTACACATCTACATAATAAATGAGGCAGGAATTTTGAAAGGGAGAGGTTGACATAACTGTAATTTTAAAGGCTGTCTTTTGATTCAGATTCTTTCAGCTATGAGCTTCAAAAGGACCCCATTAATTTCTCACAATGAATATTTTCAGGAGTTGAAACTTAAAAGAAAAAATGGCAATGGCATATTGAATGTGACATGACTTTCTTGAGTTACGATTAGAATCCTGATTTAAACAATTTTATGTCTATTTGTCTCTTTTCAGCCAAGTTATCAATCCTATAACTCTATTCACTACACTAAGTTAATGGTACAATACCACCATTATCTGTTTCAGGAGTTAGCAAGACAACACAGGACTATCTGTGGAATGTTTCAAATACAAGCAAACTGATGCTTCTCAGTCAAGCTTCTTTAAGATCGCTCGCTGATTAAATTTTAGGAGTGTACTTACCTTTCTAAGTGGATTAGAGCACTGACCAGTCTAAGTCCTTCAGCTGACCCATCAAACATTGTTCAAAGGGGAGCTTATCTTCTTATCCTTCTGGGTCACGCTGCTCGGATAATTGGTTTCATTTATAAACTGAAGGTCAAGGTGAAATAATCACATGACTGGCCACTGAATGGGAAAAAATGACCAGATACCTTAAACTCAAAGTTTATCCTCAAATAGAATGTTACACCCACCAAGACGGTTATGCTTGAAAGGATGCAAGGTCAAAAGGTCATTTTGACCTCAAATTTGTGAGCCTGTATTGTTGTGAGATTATACACTTGGAAAAAGAGGAAATAGGTTAGCATTTCATACTCTGTCAAGGTTGGCTAGTTGTTATATTTACATAACTAAACACTTAACACTAGTCTCTGTGTGGCACCTGAGGCTATAGGTTGAATTTATTCATTTTGGATAAACCAAGCTACTCTAAATTCACATTCTTAGTATTCCAAACTCAAAATACAACACTGTCATCAAAGCGGCTATGCCTTTACCCACTGGTCTAAAGCCATAGGCTATAAAACTGCTGGGTCTACCTTGGAAAACTGTCACAATCATACACACTTGAGCCCCAAAGATCATAAAAGATTTCAATATCTTACTTCAAATATGTTGGATCTAATCTTGGTCTGTTAAATTAGCATTTCTTAATCTGAGAGCCCTAAGGTAAAACCTGTATAGTGCTCAGTCACATCTAAATGTATAATCACAGTATAAGATAACACAATTACACCAACACCAAGAGCTACTGCGCCCATCTTGTGTCTCTGAACCGTTTATAGTGGAGTTCCCTGCCCACTATTCCACCCCTATTGTTGTCTGCACACCCACCAGGTGTGGTCCATCAACCATGCCCTGCCCTCTCCCCTCTCCCTCACCCAATCACTCTTTATTCTTGACCTATTTCCCCATGTTATCAAGAGTTTCTGATTCAGACAATGGTCAATAGCGTCCACCTTTATCCATTACTGGACTCAGACTTACTGTTTCCATAGCATCACCTTTCCTTATTCTGACCCATTTCCTGACATGTAAGTCAACTCCACAGACTTACAAATGGTCTCTATTACCTTTTATAATGTAATACACTTTTAGGCTGTTTTCTCAATTGCTGTTTCAAGGAATATGGCTAACAAGACTTGCCCATCTTTACATGTATTATCTCTACTGGTTTCCGTTAAATTCTCCGCAGGACTATCAAATTCAATGGTAACTGTACAAAAACCACAGTTCAACCATAACATAATGTCAGGTTGATACATGATGGAATATTTAGAATCTCTTACAAACATATTTAAAAATATCTTGATATCTGAAAAACTATGTTGTGATGTACAAATGAACTGAATCCATTTAGTCATGAATTAATTTCAATCTACTTGTAGTACTGCTTCTACTCCTACACACAGGTTCCCATGTCAAACCACCAAAATAAAGGTTGGTCTGCTATGCCACCCAAATCATTTCTAGTCCAAATCAAACAATCCAGACCATTACCCTCTTACTATCTCCACCTGTAAGCCCTACTAAAGCAGGGGCAGCTCAACTTGAATAGGCCTAATTGCCAACTAACTGTAATGAAATAAATTGAACAAGTGCCAAGCAAATAACACAACTATTGGCGACCACCACCCATGTTTCGACCCCACCCACCCCGGGACCAAATTAATGTGAAGCTGAAATAGGATTCGGATCAAAGGATAGGCTAGAACAATGTACAGGTTTAAGTGCCTGGCTGTGCCAGAACATGGTATTCTTCTCTTCCACAACACTGTGTTCCGTGACGTTCCGTGTCTGACTACACCAGCTGTGAGTCTTCAGTAGGGGAGGGACCTGGCAGTTATTGACAGTTAATATTCAAATAAAGTCCCCTGTGTTAGAAAAAAAAGATAAAAACATGATCAAGAATTCGAGATAAAAGTATTTGCTAAGTGTCTGTTTGACATGCTGAATGGTACAGTCACCAGTCTAGAGTGTATAATGTATGTGTATGGTGATAGCATATACATCATTTAACGACGGGAAAACATTCCCGCTTAAACCAAATGATTCGTTTCAGCATAGACTTTTCATGATTATGGAAAGGGTTTTCATTTGGTCGCTTTTATTTTGAAGCAAGAACACTGTTGGTTTCATGTCTTTCAATCTTCTGTTCAGGAAAGAGTGAGTGAGTGAGTTTTGGTTTTATGATGCTTTTAGCAACATTGCAGCAATATCACAGCGGGGGACACCAGAAATGGGCTTCACATACTGTACCCATATGGTGAATCAAACCCGGATCTTTGGCGTTAAAAGCCAACACTTTAACCACAAGGCTACCCCACCACCCCCTTTCAGGAAAGAAATTATCTGCATCCAGACCAGCTAAATCAAAACTTGAAATATCACCCAAGTTCACTGATGGTCTGTATTGGTATAAATGAACAAAGTTCCTCTCACATTTACAAGTATCCAGATTCAGAATTGTATAACATGATTCAAATGCTGTACTGACTCAGATTGACTTCATCAAATCTAATTTCATGCCAAGTTAAAGATTCCTGGCTTTTCCCATGATTAAGTCCTAAACCTTGCAATCCTCGTCGTCATTTCCTCAGGCAGCTATGCAATCATCCAAAAAAAATCAGCTGGTAATTAATTTGTTTCACTGAGCCAGACATGCCAACATTACACACAGGCTGTCTCCGAATCACTGAAAGAGCAACAGTCCAAAAGTTTCCATCCCAACTTCCCATCCTACTCAGGGAACAAAAATGTCTCGGAAAGTCCAAGCAGCTGAAGCAACAAATGAGGAATCGATAGCTTCACAAAGCATATATGGTGCTCCAGAGGCGTCCGCATGATGCAACAAGTGGGACGGTGAAATTTAATAATCTCACTTATCAAACATAATTCAAAACTACCATTTTTTCATCAATGTCAAGATGACCCATCCTCAAGGTCACAGGTCATGCATGAGGTCGTAGGTCACTCATGTCATGAATATAAGATATTCATTCAGCTGAAGGTGGGATGTTTTGTCCCTAGACTCCTCTATCCAAATACAGAGTTAAGGGCTACACTATACTGCACTAATGAGAGTCCTCTTTATACGATAAACTGAAAATGTTCAGAAGACTCCAAATAAGCTTCATTGCAGGGATGCTAGAACTTGACACCCGATTCCACTCCTACAGGGTTTCAGAGTAAGTGGCCACCATACCGGCAGACATGCATTTCACCTTTGTGGTGTTAGTACAAGCTCACGTTCCCCATCAACAACAGACAGGGCTGGCAGATGATCATGTCCCACTGATTTCTTCAACTCACACAATATGAGACTGGATTTAATGGTTTTCAATATAAAAAGTTCAACATTTCACTTGATTTCAAAACATTCAATGTCTTCGATATACATAAACAATATTAAAGATAATCTATGTGATAGACATTATGTCAGTTTTACAGATCAAAGGTAGTACTTATAATGCTAATGGTGACTTACTGGTTAGTCAATGTGTTGATCATGGCCCATACCCCAAAGTTTCACACTTGATCAATACCCACCATCAGTAGAGAATTGTTCCCCCAGTGTCTAGTCACTGTAGTCAGTAAAGAAATTAATGTGTGAGTCAGTGTAGTTTTACGCCGCACTCAGCAATATTCCAGCTAAATTAAATTAACAGTACAGCAATTATTTTTCACTTTTCTGATCACCATCCTCTGTTCCCAGATGATCCCTTGAAGATTACTGCTGAAAAACAAAATCCTTCATGTCCATTGTCCTACTAGCAGGTGCAATAACAATCTCCTCTAATATCAGTATCTGTAATTGTCACCACCATTCAAACGGAAGACAGGGAAAGAATTGACAACAATTTATTGACCACAAGTCTCTGTCTTTGCAAATGCAGGATCAGTGAACAAATTTGGTACAAAGTCCTACAATTGTATGATAATCCTATAATGCCACTGCTGATGAACAGATACGGCTGATGGGCTATCTGCCCATCTTATGACCCGCTGGGTTCAAACTCGAGCTGGTGGATGGTGAATATCTTTAAAGCTGTCCATATACTGTCCTAGTTGGCTGCTGAACCGCACTCATCCCATCGATGGAGTCTCCTCTCTAATACATCTCTTCTAATAGGCTATGAAAGTCAAATGGCCATTTAAAAGACTGCACCATTACACGAGACGATCATAAATCAATTGCTAGGAGCAAGTGGATCTCAGATAAAAGGACAGTGACTTGTATGAGGCTGGAATCTGAATTCTTTGTGGAATATATCTTTTGGAAAAACCAGGATAACTATTAAACAATTTCCATGATTTACCATTTAATTTGCCCACATCAGATTATAT
Organism: Haliotis laevigata; assembly: GCA_008038995.1. Taxonomy (NCBI): domain Eukaryota; kingdom Metazoa; phylum Mollusca; class Gastropoda; order Lepetellida; family Haliotidae; genus Haliotis; species Haliotis laevigata. Next base: position 60,238 of record VKKT01004056.1, on the reverse strand, counting down.
ATTTTCTTTCCATTTTGGTTTCATTGTTGTATGAAATCTACTTCATGTGTTCATACTGAGCAATATTTTTCATACAATCATAAAGGAAAGCAAATATGTCCAATATGAATGATGGAGAGAACAAGGCAGGCAGAAATACAACAGCTGTTGATGTTAGTGGTGTTGATGCAATACTGGAGATACTGGCTTGTCTTTAGCCAGCAATTCTGGAAGGTAAGATAATGGCCAGTCTATGTCCACTACACAGGGAGGATGAGGTAATGGCCAGTCTATGTAGACTATACAAGGAGGAGGAGGTAATGGCCAGTCTATGTAG
>VKKT01004056.1:44678-59706 GCA_008038995.1 Haliotis laevigata | reverse complement strand
AGTCTGTGTCCACTACATATGGAGGAGGAGGTAATGGCCAGTCTGTGTCCACTACACAGGGAAGAGGTAATGGCCAGTCTGTGTCCACTACATAGGACGTCTAAGGAAATGCCTAGTCTGCATCCACTGATAAAATGTTTCTAAGTGATTGCTACATAACATAAAGCAATAACGTTTTAAAAGAAAATGGGTTTTTTGTTGGATCGTCATTCTGAAGCGAATATCCTAAAGGAAGAAAAAATAGATTGAATTCCATTTTGAAATTTCCAATGGGGCCAAGATCAGATACATTAGCAAAATTTATTTTTCTCCCAGATGTAACATTTAAAGGATCACTCACTTATAAGAGGTGAAATACAAAAGCAGCATGATATGAGCTCACATAAGTCTACTGCGTAATGTGAAAATAAATACTGGCAGACCTAAAACTATGTAACCTGATCGATGCTGAACATGTAATGGAGTTAGCATTCAACAATGGTACTGGTTGTGTAACATCTGTCCAGCAGATCACTCAACATTCCTGTCGGTTCTCGTCATAACGGACATGAGATCTTCCCCCCCATACTTAGTTACCCATATCTTCACTTGGCAGAAACACTGCCTTCCTGAAAACTACTCCAAACAGGGCCTGCACTGTTAACCGAATGTTCTTAAGACTGTAAACCTGCATGACTTCACCAAAAGGAATGTTGAAAATTTTCAAATGTCATTATATGGATTGACTTAAAATTTCGATTCATTCGAGCCGAAGGAAGAAACATTTACAAGCATTTAAGAACCAACAAAAATATTATGTTCATTAGACTGTATAACGTTCGTATCACATTCAGATGGAAGCCAGTGATTCAAAACAAACACACACAACTAAATCTCCCTGATTCCATGTTGACTTAAACCAACAAGTGTTTCTGAAGTTAAGCTCTTCCGTCAATGTTCTAACAATAGTACTGTTTTGATTGTTATTCAACATGAGGACAATTAAACAAATATAGATAATCCGACACATAGAAAACAATGAGCTCAGTGGTGATGTGTAGGTTAGTAGAGGTAGTTCATGGGGACATTACTTGTGCGAGAAATATTCTGCATTAGCTTCGACATAATCCATGTGCTTCTACACAACTAACACCTTTCAATAGGTTCCTGCCATATGCAGCCACAGAAAATTAAGTTTCAGAAGAGTTTTTTATGTCACTTTTAGACACATACTCTTCCAGAATCCTGGTATTAATTCACATACTACTACTGAGTAATAAGCATAGACTAACAACTAGTCTCTGAAATTAACATATTTTACAGAAAAAAAAAAGTTCCTAAATTATAATCATGAAATATAATGAAAAGGAGCCCACATACTTTCTTGGAACTGTGGAAATCATGACTTGCCACATGTTCTAGACTTGCATGGGCTGTCTTGGATATATTTGTTTCAGGGTCTGCATGACAGACTACATATAAGCTCACATACATCATATATATTATTATGACATTTGGGTAAAACCCTTTTTGATAATTGCTCATCATAATGAAGTATTCATAAGTCATCTTAAACTAGTACAGATTAAATTTATACAGATATTTAACCCTTTAACCATTCAGCCTTGCACTTCTAAGTACCAATTTAAACATGACCATGATATATCTTTCAAACAGTGATCTAATTAAAGTGTCATTAATGTAAGTCACTTTGTTGACTTAATGACTCAATAAAACCTAACAAACTATGATCCTTGTAAATGAGTACGTTCCTTTTAAGGGTCATGTAAGTTGAGGCACACAGCCGATATACATGAAGCCCACATCTTTTGTACACTTTAACACACGCCTTGCCCTGACTGGCTGCCCTAAACAATAGCAACCTGTTCCCACAATATCATGCTCCATGAAACACTCGCTCATTTCGTTCAGCCTTGATAATCAAATACCATTCAGGATAAATGTTCGCCCTTTTTTCTTCTACTCTTATTGTGACTATGCATACAATTCAATTACTTGCACCAACTTCTTTAGTTCGCATGCGAGAGAGTTTATGTGGAGAGCAAAGCTGCTAGTGAAATGACCTCTTTGATTTGTTCCGATCAGATAAGGAGGAGAAAACAAGAAACAGGACATTATACCCTTTCTCATTAACGTATTTAAATGCCATTAGAGAGATTTCAACAGAAATGTGATAACGCACGATAAAGGCATTACTTTAGGACAAGAGTTTGGTTTGGTGGTTCTATGACAGTGTACACAAATGGATCTACAATAACAGTCCAGAAACAAATATGTCATTTAAATCCTGCATCGCTTTTTTAAATTATTTTCTGACACTAATGTTATGTTATATTGCATTAAAATTAATGTAAGAAAGGAATCTCTAACCGATTTGGAAAAATGGAATCAAAGGAGATTGTGGTTATAATCAAGCATTAAAAGCAGGCATTGTCCTATGCCCTGTGCTTTAAATCATTGATTTTAGAGAATCACGCTATTCAAATACCATAGGAACAAATATCAAGCATTTCAGGACCAGAGTTAACTTTGAACGCTGCACTAAGTTAAATAGCAACACAAACTGGGAGCTGACATTTGGATCTGTGGTTCCATTAGCTTATTGTCATTCTGATAACAGCTATGTCTGGTGAAAATGTTCCATACCAGAAGAAACTTTGGTAACTTTAACTTTGGGATGACGGATGATACACCTCTTTGTATTTACTCCAACATATGCATGTTTTGTTTGTTCCATTTAGCCAGCATCCTGATGAAGATGATTACAAGGATGGAGATGAGTGGGACAAACTAAAGACATGTACGTTGGAATGGTGCCAAACCTCAGTGCATCATGGGTAAACTGTGCTACACACCTCAGGTAGTTCCTGCACACAGGCGAGGGAGATACGATCACTAATCCGGACTGGTTTCATGCACACGCAGTTCGTGAGTCAGAAACAGCTGCCATGCATGCACCTACGTCTCTGCCGCCAATCTTAGTCACATCGTTCTTTGCTCATAAAGACCAAAATAGCTCCCTCATCATCCACACGAAAATACTGCACACACGAAAATATTCTGAAGACAATCTAATGCAGATAACAGGCTTCGGTAACACAAAACCTATAAGCGTTTCTCGGAAGCTTGAACAGAATGATATGTTTCTCAAAAATTGCCATCTACCTCCCACTAAGGTTGCCCAGGATGAAACCTCTATTGTCTTTGAGCAAAATGAAATTCCAGTCATAAAAGACAACACCAAAATAAAACTGTCATTCTTCAAACGCAAGATAACATCCTCAACAAGATAACATCCTCAACTCTCATTAACATGAACTAGGTACTTTGAAGAATGAAACACCTCGATGCATTTTCAAGTTCAAAAGTTTATAAAGATATCAAAGATAAGCCAACTTGACACCTTATGATCTTCCTAGATCTGGAGTCAACTCCAGGAGCTAAATCCAGTTAGTCCACATTTCATTACAAGCTGTTGTTGAAGTCATGTAACATTCCAAGATTTGATTAAACAATAACAGGTCTTACAACTTTTGACTCAACTCAGACAAATGTTTAAATTGAACCCTAAACATCTTCTGATAATGATGTAATGCCATCTTGTTCTTGTAACCTTAGCTTACAACCTATCCATCCGCTAGCCAAAACAAATGTTTCAAGCCCAATTAAGATGAAAGGTTATCTGCAACACTAAGAGCCTAATAAGGCTTCATCTGATATCCCAGCACATCTGCCTGATGAAACAAGAGGTATTGGCGCTAGAACAATACAACAGTGTGACCTGACAATAACAAACTGAGGTAAAACCAACACATTGAGTCAAATGATTGATATAACAGCCTGCAAACTCTTAGCATAATGGTCAGCAACATCAGCAATGGTCATCCACGAACTGCCCGCTAGGTATTTGGCAAATGCAGCCTCACCTATACACATTCCTCTGCCAAGAAGCCCTGAGGAGGCAAGTCCCTCACATCAAAGAAAAACACACAAATGTAATTCCCCCATTCCTGGGCCGACTGCGGTAAGGTAAACTGGAAATGTCCATCAACTGGCCAGCAGGGGGTAGGAGATATGCAGGCATGTTCATTATGATCCAAAGGATGAGGTTTCATTACGGCCATCAAGACAGGATGGCATGGATATTCTCTGATCCTCCGGCAAATAACACCTCCTTCATTTCACCTTCATTTCCGTTTGGTACAGTCTCTGTCAGAAATCATTATTGCTTAAACTATGATCTGCTGTCAGAATCACTGGACAAGCTTTGAACTTAGCCCAAAGTTTTCTAAAATCAATATTTACAAACCAAAGTATGTCTGGTTACTGTCAGAAAAATTATGAATGCTTTTGGAGTTTAAAGTTTAATCCTCTGACTTAAAATCTCTTGTGACAAGGTCAACTCATTTGTACACCTTTTAACACCAATAGCAATCACTTTAGTGTAATGTTATGGAACATCCTAACAACTAGCAGAACTTAAGGGGTGTCATAGATTATCACTACACAGGCTAGAGCATATTGCAGATTAAGTTGCATGCCCCGTGAATCATGAATTAAATATCTAGGGGACTACAGTAATTAATGTATCTGAAAGTAACAGCTACACACAAGGCAAGTGACCTAGACATACAAATGTCCACCTGTTCTGAAGTAGTCAGTGTCAAAAGTCAAGAGGTACCATTCCCATATTTGTATACTTCTGTGGGATCTGCTTTCAACACTCCACCCCTGGAGACTTTACTCCGATCAAATTACATCACACAAGTTAAGAGTCTGCTGCAAGTCTCACATACTTGCATTATACAACCCAAACAGAACCATGGGTTATCTCAAGCTGAACACTTTTGCTGACATGCATCATGAACTCCAGATACAAGCTAGTACAAGAAACCTCTTGACACAAATTTGTAATCGAGGCCTGCTGACACAAACTTATGTTACGTCTATTGAGGGTTTGTGTGTCCAAGTCTCAATAAATACCTTAGATTTCAAACTTAACCTTGAATGTTAATGAACTTCAATACTGGTCATGAAAGAGAGATATTCACATCCTAAAAAACTTTGGGAAAGCACTATTCTGTCTCTGTAAATATCATGCAGCTAAAACACAATTTTGACAAAACCAGACACCTGTTGTGTTTACACCATAATTATCCCAACAGAAGGTCACTGTATGACACAATTCAGTATGGCAGTCTTTGTTACTTTCACTTGACAAATCTTCAGAACTTTCGCCTCATGAATCAGGGTTTCACAATACCACACTTTAGACCCCTCTTGTTGCCATGACAATGCACCCATTTACAAGGTTTGTAACTGATGTCCTAAACAGCAAAGATGATGCTGACATTTATAAAAATGACAAAAATTTACATTCACAGAAAGCTTCTGATCTTGTTGAAAGTATGTTTGTTTTCAAATGAGTAACTGCAATGTAAAACAATACGTAATAGAATATATAATAGTAAAACCCAAAACCTGCCATGTTCAGTATCTGCATGTGTATGACCAATGAGAATGACAAGAGACCAAATTATATCATAAGTAGTTAAAATAAATTCTCCATTAAGAAAACTGAGAAAATATCACAAAATTACTAACATATTCATTATTTGAAACAATGTGTGTATACAACCCTACAAGGATACATGCCTTTATATTTGTATTATGGCACAAAGTGATTTTGTTTACACCCATATACTTCACAAGAAACATATAGTATACTATTCTGGATGGCATAGTGTTCAAAATGAAGGGGTACTGGGGCTCCTCAGGGCTTTTCCTCTGGTATTTTAATCAAAGTCAATTCATAACATTCGACATTTTGGTTATGACAAGGGACTTTTGACGCTTAATTTTTTAACACTGAATATCATCCTTTTGTTGAATTCAAGGCACCCAAATGTCAATGTGTGCAATGCCTTCTAAACGAAACTGCTTGTATACATGTCCAAGTACTGTGGATTAAAATGTCACAGCACTGATACACTCCTTTGAGGAATGTTGGCCACAAATACATCTGACATTTGGCTTCATCCTGGCTACAGCACATTCAGGCCAAATACATTCCCACTGAGCTGGAGACCTCTATGCCAGAGTTAGGCTCAGCTTGTTATTTCAAGAAACATGAATGCTTCTCAGGAAAACACTTATAATGTCCTCGCACACTAATGCTTTTCATTTGCAGTCAATGACTAATCATATATCCTTCAATCTAGGATTGACTTGCTGCTACTCCAATTACATTTTTATTTGAATAATTAGCATCATATTTGATATACATACTAGTGGAAATAAATGAAAAAATGTAATTTGTTTTTAATTCACATAATGTTTAAAACATACTAGACATCAGTAAAATGAAGAAAATAAGTATCATGGAAGGAAATTCACACTGCTAGCTATCATGGCTAAAGAATTTAGATCAAAACTGACAAATAATTTTCAAGGAGACATTCATGCATGACATTTTTCATACATGAAAGCTGGATTTTTAAATATATATTTTCCTGATTGTTTCTTTCTTGCACTAAATCTTTCAAATGTTGCTGTGACTTTAGCTGTCAGACTGCCACATCTCATAAGGCCTAAATGCTAAGATTAACAATGTATCCCCATCCCATGTTATAGTGAGGCAATGAAATGTACACATCTAGGCAAGACACAAGAGACTTGTGTGTCCAATATACATTTCAGGTGTTAATCCCCAGGGGTGTGTCACATGATCTCAACTGTCAGTTTCTACAAGAGAAGATAATGTATACCATCCTAACAATTATGTCACAGTCATAAAGTGCCTTTCATTGGAATGTGAAGAATGTCAATGTTTCAGTTGAAGATTTGACTCCTTCACCCTGCTATATCTTGATTCGACAAACAGTGACAGATTGAGCCAATGCTGGGCACCCCGATAACTAACAACAAGTGACATTTTGTGTGTTTGGGATTACTGGCTCAATTAATGTTTACATAAAACCTTGGCTTCTTATATAAAGTGGTAACTGTAGCTTTTAGGTAAGTATTAGCCTTGTGACGGATGGACCAAGAATGAAGTCAAGAATGTATTATGTAACAACATTTACAAGATATGCCCAATTAACAAAAATTAATATTTTTTGAAGAGCAGACATAATACAAAATTCAGCAGCTGGATCTCTAGAATCTCGTTTGACATTAAATTGTCCAAATGATCCACAATGAGCTCATGTAAGATACGAAATTGGTGCAGAGAAAATAAAACATACATGAAACAAAATCATTATTCATGAGGACATTTAAACTGCATGTGCATTTGACATGTCTGACACTGAAATTATACGTGTAGAATGATTTGTTTCTAGTCAGTATCATAATGGAAAAATTGCTGTTCAATAGTTACAACAAGTATGCGCAGCAGATAGCTGATGTTTATGGTTGATATAAACAGCACTAACCACAATAACACCTTTGTAACTAAAGAGCAATAAAACCAGGTCAACGGGTGAAATAATAAAGAAATCAATAAATGAGCAGGTAAACACACATGAATATGGGTCATCCTCGACTGTTGTATTCATCGCCAGTATTGACAATAATAGACATTCCAACAAGCTTAATTAACCTTCTTCTAATACTACTGGACAATGCATGACACAACACTAATTACAGTGGTGTTACAAATACAAATGGGCCACTGTCAACTGCAATTTGCAACCTGATCATACTTAAATGATCTATTACTTTTTATTTAATGGTCATTTCCTAGCCAATTAGCAAGCTGGAAATGACTCCTGTTTCACTTGGGAAATCAGGTGTTTTGGAGTTTTCTGCTTGATTGACCACACAGGCTCAGGTGTTGATTTCAGATATACAATTAACGAAGAGCTGGTGGCATTCATTTCATACTGTACACACATGTCAATCGACACGGCAGCTGCACCAATACATGTAATATGTCTTTTAGTTGCAACACAGATATTATATTATATTATATTATATTATATTATATTATATTATATTATATTATATTATATTATATATCATATCATATCATATTATTCAAATACAACTTTGATTAGTTCTACTGTAAACTTGATTTTTATCATTTCAGTTAATAAATGATTGTAACATTGCATCACGTGCAATAACAGAACAAAGTATTTCTTTGTTTACAAACTGAAACTACTGACACACACGAAATGTGTGAGAAATGCGTCCATATGACACATGTTGTTGAATAGCGACTACCGATGGGAAAGGAAGAGAAACAGGGTTATACGTGGGCTGAGAAACCTACCTAGCGCCTCAACCAGCTCTAGCATCAACCCTCCGATGTGCAGATCTCCTTTTACACGGAGCGTTTTCTCAACTTGCAAATCCGTCACGGTGATAGTGAGTTCCCATGATCCGTCCACTCTCCCCGCGTCTGCGATAAATGCCATTGTATCTAGCTACAATCCAATCTTGAAACACAAATAAATCTTGGGTTCTTGAAAGATTTTAAACTTTAGCGCGGGTTGAATACATGTCGCTGAACACTCATGGTTGTAGATCTACCATCCGTCCGAACAAGAGCACACTCACAGGGTTCCACAAAGCCGCGCTAAAACGAGGCAATATTTGCGCTCGTGTAGTTCGTTGATGATTAACAAATCCAAATGAAATCACACAAGTGGTGTTTGCCAGAGACAATATCAGACGTGACACCAGTCGTCGAATTATGACAACAAACCGATAGGGCACAACACCTCCAGATTCGAGGTAGGCAGATAAGGCGAGCAACACGGGTTATTATCGGCCACAGTGCAAACTATCCCATCCAGCTTCCGCCGAACAGACGACAGTCTACTGTTTCGCTTCACTGCTAACTGAAATCCGTAAACTACAATTCCCCCATCCACAGCGGTAATAGGTGTGTATTTACGTACTGTTGACACTTAGTACGATCTCTCGTCCTCGAAAAGTAGAACTCCGCTGACTCAATTCGACATGTCCCTATTAGGAAAGGCGTAATCTGCATTCAATGGCCAAGAGCGATTTGGAAGGTGCATTGTGATTGGTTGATATTAACGGCAACGCGCACCTTGTTTGACCCATAAACTTTGCACTAACTTTGGGTGTTAGTCACTAGGCCTGGTGTACCTCAAGTTGTATATTGTGCTTTACAATCATACACGTGTGTTGAAGACTACAACTGATTTAGAGAAAAATCACTGAATATTCTAAGGGAAATCCCACGGCATTCCTGAGAAAAATATAGACCAATCACAGCGTGTGTTAAAAATAAAAAACGCCAACTCATTTTATCAACACAATGACGTCATTCCAAGGAATCCCTTCCCTATGAGGAGATTTCCCGCTGTTTACCACGCGAATACTATCAGGCGGTGGCAATTTTCTTGCTATTTCGCAGTTGTCTCAGAAATATACTCGACTGGTAATACGAAGCCGACTGTATAAACACACCAGTTCGTTTTTAGCACTAGGTGCAATAAAAGCAGCTTCATGTGCCCTGTGTTCCTATGGAAACTCTTCATGCAGAAACAAGTCACAAAATACATTTAACCGCATATGCATTAATAACAACTGTTTATGCATTACTTTCAAACCTGAAAACAAGGGTTGGAACACAATGAGACGTGTTTTTTTACATCAGCTATCATCCTCGAACCGCTTAATTACCGTTATAATGCAAGTATGAAATAACATATAAAAGCCGTTGTAGTAATTATGTAAATATATATGACATGGAAAGCTGAGTTATGACAACGATTGACAATACAGCAACACTGCCTGCTAGAACTTCCTACTACTACTGATGCTGCTGCTGCTGTTACTACTACTACTACTACTACTGCTACTACTACTACCGCCACATCTCCACTACGTCATTCTAAATACATGACGAACATCTTGATTTATTGTGAATAAGAAAGGATTTAATCTCAACAAGTTTGCCGAGCGTTGGTACAGTATGGGTACAGTAAATCAAGACACAGGCTGAAGTGCCAGGACTGGCCGGGGACATTACACCCACGTCTAACAAATCGTGTTGTCTCCCGCCAGCTCCAATTAACCGTGTCAAGTAGCAAGGTAGCAAATAACCACCTGACCAGGTAAGTGGAGGTCTGGTTACACCTGAATTATCTCCCTTGTCAATAAGGCGTGTACATATACAATGTACGAGAATTCTGGTGACAGTTCTCGTGAGAACTGATTTTAAAACACTACCACTGCAAACAAAATTCCTGGTGCCTTTGGTGCTCAACACAGTCTGTGCCTGTCTTATATGCTTGATCAATTATACACATTAAAATGGCGTCAACATCGCACTTTTCCAGTAATTTCATTTTGATATATGTATCTGAAACAAACCAATATGATCTGCAATTCACCATGGCCACTGCTCCTCTATTGTCATACCCATGAAGAGATGAACCAGCTGTACCAAATACATCCTTATTGTTAGTGCATGCTGTTCACGTGTGTAGGTTAACACCACTTTGACAGTGTTTCTGTTCTACTAAGCCAGCTTGAGAATTATGTGTTGTTTTTGTTGTTTTTTGGTTGTTGTTTAATACCCCACTCAGACAAGACAGGCATCAGTCTACGTACTTGGGATAATATGACATGCAACAACCAAGTCGGTCGGTCTAAGTCCCTGAACTACAGTATCTCCCTACTGCCTAGCCCTCCCTGCAATGCTGAAGACCTAACTGAAGCAAGTCTAGATTTCCCCAGGTGCAGGGTCCTGAATCTCTCAACTCACTGGGGCTCTTTTTCAATTTGACTGTGGTTTTTTTTGTTTTTGTTTTTGTTTTTTTGTTGCTATAAAAATATATATATATATTCATGGACTCAGCGTAAGTCAACAACCAAGTCAGCGAGCCTGACTACCAGATTCGCCTCTCGACAAACATGTTTTGGTGAAGTTCACTTCTAACTAGGATCTTCACGGATGCTGGGTAATTAGCTCGAAGTGATCCGGGTTTTTAGATATTTATCTCTTTGTCGATTCTGCAAATATGTTAACAAATCACAGATCTTGACCAGGACGGATCTCACATTTGAAAACTCGATAGGTGTATCCTGACACAACTTAGGGTGGCAACGGTTTGCGACATCCGGGTTTTACTACATTCTAGGAAAAGTGTTTTCGTTGCATAGTTGCGTATGTCCTGTTTACTAGATACACCAGTCTCTAACATTGTCCGAGCTGTTAACACAAATATAAGGCGCTTCTGTAATGACACTCTCTTCCCAGTGCCATTAGGTTTCGAACTTACCCCAGGAATTATATCTGATACGAGGGATGACTGAAAGGCCCTGTGCCGATCTACGAAGGAAGTTCAGTATACCTTTAATAGCTTGCATGTCTGAGGTACAATGCTTCCCATGCTCACACGATGCATCTCAGACCCGTGAAGATCCGGGTTAGAATTGATCTTCAGCAACCCATGCTTGTCGTAAGAGGCGATTAATSGGATCGGGTGGTCAGGCTCGCCAACTTGGTTGACACATGTCATCGTATCCCAATATATTGATGCCCATGCTGTTGATCACTGAATTGTCTTGTCCAGACACGACTCACTATTTACAGACCGCCGACACATAACTGGAACATTTGCTGAGTGTGGCGTAAAACTAAACTCACTCACTCACATGATGCACCTCAACTTCATACACACTGGCATGTAGCGTATTTCTTGAGGCTGCAGTGACGACGTACTCGCTGTTGCTGAAAATGGACAATATTGGCTTTTGCGTGGTCTCTAAGTGTCTCCAACCTGGAACGACCCAAATCAGCAACCGCCCTAAATTGTGGACATCACAAAGGAGACAGAGTGGCCTGAAGATGACCAGGATCAAGAAGCCCTCTAACAGCCACCATTAGAACTGTGGAAAACATTCGACTGACCTGAATAAGGATGGTCGACGCCTAACACGTCACACAGACAATGCATTAGGCATCGTCATTTATGAGAGAGGGCATGACAAAAGCTGTGTTCCCTAATTGATTTCGATAGATACTTCTCGCTCAAACTATGTGATCACTACCTTATCATTTCTTTCTCAAACTATGTGAACACTACCTTATCATTTCTTTCTCACTGAAGCTATGTGAACACTACCTTATCATTTCAGTCTGACTTGAACTATATGAACAGTACCTTATCATTGCAAGATTTCACCGTGACGCTTCAAAATGTATTCTATCCAAGGAAAGTAATTTGCTGAAACTGTTCTGTTTGTAGTTAATGAACGTTTCTATGACAACGTGAACTACCACACCAGAAAGCCACGTTACGTTAGGTCGAGAAAGGAATAACTGAAACACGATATTAGAATTCTGGAACTGTGACATGTCCGATGTAGTTTGGTTGAAACCCTGGGCATGATGCAATGAGACAGTAATATATGCCTGTGATGAGCACACGCAATGGGTATGTCACGTCCAATGTGCACAGCTTCACATGAGATGACATGGATCGACTGGGGCAACGTATCGGTAGGGCAGACTGTGTTACACAAACACGGAATATTGATTGTTGTAATTTCAAATACTGGACACACACACGCACGCACGCACGCACGCACGCAGTGCGCACACACACAACTGATGGAACAGGATCCTGGAAAATATTCACAGTATCACACGAGCGAGCGAGTATTAGCAATATTCCAGCAACATCACGGCGTGGGACACCAGAAATNGGCTTCACACATTGTACCCATGTTGGGAATCGAACCCTGGTCTTCGGCGTGACGAGCCAACGCTTTACCCACTTGGCTACCCCACCGCCCCACAGTATCACACGAGATTCAGCATTCATTACTGTCGAGACATGAATGATCATGCAGGTTTGAACCAGAGGTGATAATGATTGACATCATTCCTGGATCCTAGAGATGCCCGAGTTCGGAGGGACTTTGTCGTTGCTCATGCTGTCATCCACGTTATCTTACAAACCGCTATGTCACAGGCACGTGTGAAGATACGGGTTAGAATTGATCTTCAGCAACCCATGCTTGTCATAAGAGGCGACTAACGGGATCGGTTGGTCAGGCTCGCTGACTTGGTTGACACATGTCATTGTATCCCAATTCCGTAGATCGATGCTCATGCTGTTGACCACTGGGTTCTCTGGTCCATCTAGATTATTTACAGATTGCCGATATATAGCTGGAATATTGCTGAACAACAAGTAAGCAAGCTGTGCCGCAGGTAGCAGTGAGTTTGATTAACGCCGATTTTAATGGTCTCACTTTACATCGTCTTAGAGTGATACCGGAAGTATATTATGGTGCTGACACACATGGAAACATAATCAGGGAGAATACGGGATTCGAACCCATAAATATATGATTATAACACACCTGATCGGCGCAAATTCATGGGAAACTGAGGCTTAGATGTATTGGTCTCATGTTTCACACACACACGCACGTACGAACACAAAAATATAACATACAGATACTATATTGCGTAGGTGTAACCAACACTTCCTCTCTGACGAAGGTGTCAGTCACTAAATGTCAGCCGCTAGTATCCCTGACTTGCATACGACACACATACACTCAACACAGACAGCAGTATGGGGTTAACCCAGGGCGCAAGTACACACAGCATTAAAGACCTGTTGCCCATTTACAGACCAGCACTGGCGCAATTCGTGTTGGTGTTATAGGATACTCACTAAAGGCTATTTCTGGTTCACCATACGTTTGGACTTTATCTACATGTACGAGCCTACACTGTGTATTTAACAGAAAGTGTGGTCTTTTGGAACGACACGGCTGAGAATAGGACCACTGCCAAAGCACTCTCCAGATAGACGTCTATCCACGACAGGTCCCAAACGCAGCCCCGTTTCCTGAGCGTCAGCGCAGCATAATCAGGGAACCAGGTTTTCTAGGCGTCGTACCTCGATCAGTGAAAGTGAACTTTGATCAATCTGTATGTAGTTACGATACTCGTGGTGTCAAGCACGCTTCGAACACCGTGGCTTCTTACCTGGATATCTATCGAGATCGTCTAGTGTTCACACTAGGTCTGCATGTCATCCACCAATGAGCATATACTGGTTTTATCTCGGGAGTATCTCCCCTGTAAAACAGAACGTTTATGGATAAACTGCTGTAGTGACGTGGAACAGTACCCTAAGTGATGACAATCATTATTTCAAATACCATGGCACAGCATCAAAATGCATTCTCACCATGATACTGATCCAAGTCTGCTGACGTCAAAACAGAAACATCATCAGAAAGATATCCCGGTTAGTTTCGTGAAGGTCAGCTTGACCTGACAGTATATTAAGACAGTTCCGGTCACGCGTACAATACCCACTTGTATACATGTGCATCCGTTCTCAACGCAGCTGGGCGACACATGCGATGTTGTGGGTATACATGCTCAATCTGGTATGACGAATACACACTGAACAGAAATAAAACCAGGACAGATATACGGATAGACAGATGGGTAGTGGATAAATGAACGAAGGGAGATATGGAAGGGCATACGTGAACGATACAGACATGATTTATCTTTTTTCATAAGAATTCAAATAATTAACCTAAGAAATTGTGCTTCAGAGAACCTGCCACGGAGGAAGAAACCTATGTAGATGGTAGATAGGCTTCTATTCAATACAATAGACAATATCAGAATGATTGATGCACACTTACCTATTGTTGGCTAGATCAGTAAAGTTGATGGATATGGTTTGTTTGAGTATTATCATGAAGATACGTGATGAATCACTAGTACTCATGTCGACATACACTGTATGAAGGTATAGGTGTTCGCAGAAAGCTCCTTTTCCAATCACAGGCTTTAAAGACCATATCTCCAGAAATATGCAACTGGTAACTCCAGAAGAGAAGCTGAGACGGTCAAGTTCAGCAGGGATGTTTAGAGAGCTATCTTCGGCAGGGAAATTACGACATGCACCTCTGTTAGGGACTTAACGACAAGCACATCTGTTAGGGACTTTAGGACATGCACCTCTGTTAGGGACTTTAGGACATGCACCTCTGTTAG
>VKKT01004055.1:52630-62855 GCA_008038995.1 Haliotis laevigata | reverse complement strand
CTAATCTGAAGTACGGTAATCCGATGTTTTCATAGCAATTCGCTTTCGCGGCACTTCTAGCATAACGCTGGTTTTCGCTTTACCGGAAATAGGGAATATTGAAATTTCGCTTTCCTGGGCCGACACCACAGGAAGTCAGGGGAGGTGTCAAAAGCCTTCACGTCATTTTCAGAGGACGTCAATTAATCCCCTGGCGATACAAAATTCTACAAACCCGTTTCACAAAAACTTTACTTTGTATTGGCAGCAGGTGGTCTTTCAAATGAAGCTCAAGCATTTGATATACACACATACATATATTCATTTTCATTTTTTTTCTGCACACATACACCAACATTAGCTAAACAAGATCAAAAAGAAATATTACACGTTGTTAAATGGCAACACATAAGAGGCGAGTGAGTCTTGTTCTACGCTGCTTTGAACAGTTCTTCAACCATATTAGATGTCAGGTTGATGAGGGTGGAAGTGATGCAGGTGGACGTTTACAACTTTGGAGAAGCCTACGACCACGACCACGACCACGACAACTGCGACAAAGATCAACCCAGGATTCGGACCCACGACTATCATAGGTTTCTGAATCACATGATCACAGGATCAAAGGTGCAAACGACAAAGAAGCAACTCCTGAACTCAGATGGCGGATCCCACCGTGTTCCATAAGGTTTAGAAGGACAGTAAAAACAATTCACTTTATCACACAATTTTACCAAGGGTTTGGTTGACATGCAATTGATCTATGAGCTCTAACAAAATGAAAACAGACATCATCCACACCATCTGAAGTAATTAACAATTGAAGACGAGGGACATGACTGTCCTTCCAGCTTCCAGGAACTTAAACAAGAACGTGTCACAAAGTAATGTTAACATAGCAGGACAAGGACCAACTTTTATGGATGAACAACTTCTTTATTGGGGTGTTGCGACGTTTCATACCTGCTTGACAACGATACAAGAATCTGTATCTAAACTTTGCATCACCTGAATAAATAAGTGCATCCATAATAGGTTGTCCTTATCTGACTCTCCAACGTCTAAAATTGTGACTCAAAGAAGTTAAATAGCAGGACTTCTGTTAAATGGGGTGATTGCAGTTACATCATGTTCAACGTTTTCTAGAATCCTGAACTCAATCTGAATAAAATGGTCAGCGACAATTTCCAAAAGAATGAATGTCAAAACGGGCCAGGAAAAAAAATGATCAATCCATTTGTTCAAAACATATCACTCCCCATCAAACAAGATGGATGTTACTTCCCAACATTCCCAAATTCAAGTACGTCAAATGAAGACAGATGGTTTAGTTACCTACTGGTATTAACGTTTCACTATGTCCTTGGAATATGGTATCGCATCTTTTAAACAGTTCAAAAGAGTTTACAGGTTGGTCCGCCAGCCTCCAGAGACATCTCCATAGCAACAAGGTAACATTCTTGTTGTCCATTCCTTCTCTTACAATACATATATAAGGAAAAAGCTAAATATTTGTTTCAAGTTTGTCATAGTGTTTTTCAAAAGCGTTAGGGCAAGGATTTTTTTTAATTATTTTTCGAAATTTTATTTATTAAATGGGTTACAACCTTTTAGTGTCCAGACTATATATTTCCTTGGTATCTCACACATAGATAATGGCATGGCATGTTCAAAATGTCGGAATCAGTTAAAAATGTAATTAGAAAAGTTGTTTCTCAACAGGGCCTTAAAATAGATTAGGGGTAGGGTGGGAAGGTGCAATTTAAACGTGGCTAAGTCATTACGAAGAAAAATGTATTTAGTAACAACTTCATATGAATGTTTTAATGATGGAATGTTAAAGATGAGACACTGACACAGGTTAATATAATAATATTTTGACCGAAGAGAGGGCTGCAAAGATTGCCCATCACAGGATTTACTTTAACAGTATATTATACAGCATTGGTGGGTTTAACGAAACTTTTGAAAATATATATTTTCGTACATTTACTGTTAGTTTTGATCGCTTTACAATTTTAGTGCTGGAGAATAAAACATTCGGTGGTCAAATCTGCGCATCTGTAAATGAGTGCAATCATTGTTTTGAGAATTAATTAAAAATAGAAAATCCTCATGGTTAAATCTTGGGATTCAATAAACGTGGAGAACTTATCAATTGTTACAGCCTAGCCTGTTTTTATCTTGTACTTAGTGTTCGTGAATTTTCAATTTTCCTCTGCACATTACCACAAGTTATTAGTGCGCTTTAAGCCTTTTTTCCTTCTATTCTCAATATATTTACCATAATTCCTCAGTTTCAAAAGTGTTCCATCCTGTTTCTCATCTTGAACTTTAAAGAGAGTGAGTGAGTGAAATGAAGTTAAAATCAACTTTCAGCATTATTTCAACTTTCAGCATTATTTCAACTTTCAGCATTATTTCAACTTTCAGCATTATTTCAATTGTCATGTCAGCTTGATGTGGGAGGAAAAGACAAACAGGTGCAGGTCTGAGACATTTACCAACTTGGTAACCCTCAACCACATGTATGATGCCAACAAACCTCCATTGGATTCGGGCATGCCCAATGGAGGCAACTCCTAAAACGAAAATGAATCACATGAGTGAGTGAGTATGGTTTTGTGCCGTTTTTAAGCAACATTCCTGCAATATCAAGGTGGGGGACATCAGACAAGGGCTTCACACATTGTACCCATGTGGGGAATCAAACCCTGGTCTTCCTCGGGACGAGCAAATGCTTTAACCACTAGGCTACCCACCGCCATCTGAATCACATGAGACACAGTGTGGAAAATTCATCCTGTCTCTGTGTTAGTTAGTATTTTGATTTCTTAATGATTCAACTATATATAACTTCATTACAGCACCCATATTAAAGTTTTAAACAAACAAAATAATCACCATTATATATTTTGTATTACAGTGTGACATTTGTCATAATACCATCAATTATTCGTTGAAGCTGCAATACATATTTACACAGAACATACAGCTGTAAATGTTTAACGCCTCGACAGTGCTACTAGTTATGACCTCTTTAGATTTAAGTATTTCCAGACCTAATAGCTCATTTTACATCTGACACCTCTGTTCCTTAAACATAATGCATCTATAATGAATATATTCTGTGCAAAAACCCAACACTTTTCACATAAACTATTAGACATAATAACAAGACATTTAATCAAGTATCACCCATAATACAACAAAGTGACTAATATCTAGTTATTTTACGAATTCTACTCAAAGCTGTGCACCAATAATATCATACTGTCAATAATTAGGAGTGAAACGGTACCCTCTTACCACGGTACCCTCTTACCATGGTACGTATTCCAGTACAAGACCTTTAGTTCAGTTTGTTTCGCTTTGGTATATGAGATATAATCATAATGCAGAAAATTGACAAGTCACACCAAAATGATTCGATTTCTAGACATTTTAGAAAAGGTTTAAAAAGGTTAATAAAACGATGGTATGAAAACCGCAAAAATGAATTTATTTTATTGCAATCATATATCGAACCAAAGGCAAAATTCCCCAGTTCTACTAATACCATGGTATACCATTTCACGCCCATCAATAATATTCAAGTATGTTTTACAATCAGTTCATTATGAACAAACCTGACAACAATTGGTAACGATCTGAACAAACCTGTGGTTGATGTTATGAGCACACTCCCCCTTCAACCACCTCTTTGTACACTGTATCATTCATACCATCAAGTCTGCCCATCACTGGGAAGAATTCTTCCACTATCAACAATCTTAACCATCTGACCCTCATTTTAACTTATTCCCCATTTACAACAAAGCCTCAGTGTTGAACCAAGAGACAAATATTGGCCAACAAAAACAGCAAAGACATATCCAAGCTGCTTCTTTACGACTTATTTTAGGATGCCAGTAGCATGAAAGTGTTCTGAAGAATTCTGTTTCAGGATGAAGGTGGTCTCCATACCATCTGAAGACATTATCACAGTAATCTCAGACTAGTTGAGTGTGAGTGAATTTAGTTTTAGGCCCCTTTTAGCAATATCCCGGCAATATCACGGCAGGGACACCAGAAATGGGCTTAGTAATCACACATTATACCCATGTGGGGAATCGAACCCGGGTCTTCGCCGTGGCAAGCGAACGCTTTACCCACCAGGCTACCTCACTGCCCAATAAGAAAAGGAATAGTACAGCCTGCAGCTACAAACTGACAGACAATCAGCAGGTAACAATTACCTTTAACAGTTTCCAGTGCCACAAGGGAGTGATTTTAGTCACAATATTCACAGATGTTAAACAGCATGAAAACATTCCCGTTACAAGTGCCAAATTACAGGACCTAATATCCAACTAATAACAGACACGATCCAATACAATACAAACACTACCCAAATTGCAAACATTTCAACATTTAATAAAATTAAAGCAGTGTAAATATATTACCGAATGAAAAAAAAATTCAAATTTTCCATACACGTCACACAGCATTAATATTTGCATAATAAATATATAGATTATATAATGTGCAAACTAGTAAAATAATCAGTCTTAATTACCTGATGTTAGAATTAGAAAAGAGTACAAGCATACACAATTAATTCATAAATAACCTTTGCGGTTTTAAACTGTAAATAAGATATACGACTCAAAATACTTGTAAATAACTTACAAAATAATAAATTTATGAATTAACTCCATTGATGAATGTTTTCAAGTTGTATGAGATACAATAAACATTCACCTGACAAAATCCCATACATTCTACAAATCCATCAAAGGACCCACTTGAAACACTGCTATACTGTCTGAGTGACTTTTAAGAAACCGTAACAAACTTCAAAATATAAAAAGTTAAAGTATGAAAACCTCAAACAAACCCAAAAGTTTGAAGGAAATAACATAAGAATATTCATGTATCTGAAACAATGATATATTAGGCTATTTAACAGACTTCCTTTTTCGTGGATGAAGATGAAATAAACAGAAGCGACAAAACCCTTTCCAAATCAGATCTTGATTGTTCCTTGATAATCCAGTCACCAATATAATCTTTGCCTCCTGAAAAATTCCCTGAACCCATTGAATACCATACAGAGATGCCAACCCTAAATTAGTATTTTGGACAAAAACTGATGCAAAAATTAGAATTTTCTTGCAAAGAATAGTATGAGCTTTTCCAAATAATCCAAACTTGTTATTAACATTGTACTCACCTAAATCAGTAGGAAGTTCCACATATAGCTTGATACTGCATAAAATGTGGTTGAAATTTATTGTGTATGGTACATATGCTGTATGATGATTCAATTTAATGTATTTTTTATGAATTTGCATGTTTTTACTTTTACTATCGTAGTTGCTTATTTTGTTATTTTTCGCAACGAATACGATAAAATCGTATGGGTTAGCATCTCTGACTATAGCATGCTTTGATGCGTGATGTCTATTGTTATTATTATTCTTATTATTGGATATTTATATAGCGCATATATCCATGCACTAGTGCATGCTCAAGGCGCTGTTCTAGTTTTCTAATCACATGATTGAGGGTACCACTGAGAGATTTGGTCATAGTGATGGCGATGTTGCTTCTGAAATGAAACCTTTCTTTGAAAATGAGTCCAGGTTTTTTCCCCAAGATATTTAAGGATGAACAATAAAAAAGTGCAAACACTTACACCTAATCAAAGCCAGTTGCTATATATATTGTGAAAAAGTGAAAAAGGCAACAGCTTAAAGACCTTTCTTGATAACATGTACAGAAATAGATCACAGATATCCTAATTTTGATTTGGACAGGCAATGCATGGTAATCTGCATGCGAAATAAAGAAATTTGAAAAAAACATGTGCGTGTTAGTACCTACCTAACTAATGACAGGTCGTTCAGAAAACAACTGAAACCGACTGTTAAAGATTCAATATGTACAAAATAAAAATAAAAACAATGGTGCAAATTCACCTCTTAGATCTGCTTTTATACACATATGAGAGACAGCAAAACTTCATTCAAGGGGAGAACACTCTCAAAGCTGTACTTCAAAGGGGAAGAACTCTCCATCTATTCTTCAAGGAGAACACTCTCCCAATACACTCATTTGTACACAGTATAAAGTTTTTTAAACTAGACAACAATCACAAAAACTTGTGTTTCACTCACAGTACAAAAAAACAGAGCTTTATTTATACAAGAACAGTTTCTCTGCAATGGGACTGCTGTGTTTCACAGGATAATATACATCATTGTATTTCGGAAATAACTTCTTCAAAATCATAAAGCTGCATTCTATAAATGCTCACCCAAACATGACCAACAATGCAGGTACCTTTCACACATGGACTACAACAATAGCAGCTGAAGTTGACACTGTCAATGCCGTAACTGCATGACAGCAAACAACAGTGAGTGAGTGAGTTCAGTTGTACTCAGCTTTTAGCAATATTCCAGCAATATAACAACGAGGGACACTAGAAATGGGCTTCACAAAATGTACCCATGTGGGGAATTGAACACAGTGCTTTAACCACTAGGCTACCCCACTGCCCAAAGCAAACAACACATCAGACATGTATACACAGTTAATTTTTCTATATATCACAATAATTGGGACAAGTTGAAACAGACAACTAATTCTCCATTTATTGAATATTGTTTGAGAGTGGTCATGCATGAGGCGCTGCGGCTGCTGGTCCCAATGACAAGTGACCGAGGCAGAGACTCTACTTGTCCGAGACATTCCAGTCATCTATGGAACATTTGTAGTTCAGTCTGAGAAGATTGACTACCCGTGTTCAGAACCATGTAACAGTGAACACAAAGGACAACATGACATTGACAACTGAGTTGTTCATTCAGCTTCCTTACACTCACTTCCATTGTATGTAAATATTTTGAAAAACTCAACAAAAAATGATGTGAGATTGCACAAGGAGAAGTTATCAAATCTACAACTGATATTTGCCAAAGGGCTCCAGCTAGTTCAGTGAGATACAGTCTTCTTGTGAAAAAAACCCAACACTTTTAGAAAACATAAAGGACAATTTGTTCGTTCTTAAAAGCCAAAACATGGATGAGTTTGGTTCCATGTGATTTTCAGCAACATTCCAGCAACATCACACCTGGGGACTCCAAAAATGCGTTTCACACATTGTGCCCATGTGGGGAATTGAAATCATTCCTGTAGGTTTACGTGAACGCTACAACCATGGGATTTCCTGGCTTTAAAAACAGGTCTCTCACATATGCTTTATTAATCATTTTATCTACAGCAGCATGTCTCCAAACATTACACACAACTGAAAAAGACTAAGAGAAATAAGGAACCCTTTGACAAAATAGCTCAACAAAACAATCAAATCCTCAACAAAACAAGAACAAAACAGGAACTGCACCAATGTAAAGTCAGCTGGTTAGAAAGAACATAAAACACACAGAGAAAAGTCTAATAAAACAATCCTAATTATGCTTAAAACAGAATATCAGATAAAACAGGTGTGGAGATTTTTGTGCTTTGGTGAAGGCTGTGGTATGAAATAAAGCTGACGTATGAAAAAATAATTTCAGACAAAATTTCAGTCAATCAGTGTCGAAACTAAATTAATATTATTCCAGGAATAACTAGATGTGCTGGTAAGAAAACCGAATCAATCCCCATCAGTACCTTCATCCCATAGGTTCAAGTCTTCAAGTCTTGTTTTCAATTCCGGTACTTTGACCTTTACTGTCTCATGACATGTACCGAAAGATTGCCCCTAGGTTATGAGTCAGTGGGTTTTATGCCACTTTTAGCAATATTCCAGCAATATCACAGCAGGGGACACCAGAAATGGGCTTCACACAATGTACCAATGTGGGGAATCAAACCCGCCCGCCCTTGGCATGACAAGTAAATGCTTTAACAACTGGGTTACCCCAGGGAGTTCTCATTAGAAAAACAGGGTTAAATTCAAACATTTACTTAAAGCAGTCCTATTTCACAGAGTTTCTAAGAACATAAACAGGCTTAAATAATAACCTCCCCTTCCCATCTTATCTTTAAGATGCCCCACAGACCCAGGCGAGTTCAAATCTGTGTCGTCATATGCTTGTAAAATCTTGTGCAATTATTCAGCTGAACCAAAGTTAAATCAGGTAATCCCACATGCGGTATGTTCCTAGGACTACATGGCTACCGTGTAATCATCAACAGTTTTCGTACTTAGAAGCTACCAACGACTTACGATCTAAAATACATAATGATTTACATGACAAGAGCAACCACAAAATCCTTCTGTACATTGTCAGTGGGAAACATATACATCATCAAGCTTCTTCTGAACTGTGAGAATCTACTCAGTATGAACACTGCTGTGTGCAGGCACATCACATTAAACACAAGCTACACAAAACAGGAATATTTAGACAGATTCACGCCACTACAACAGACAACCTTTCACAGCACTGTGCATTCGGGCAAAGAAAACTCCATTCCGAAGACTCAGTCATGGAATTCCTGTTTGCTGAAAGATATGGGCAGTATTGGAATCTCAACAGACAAGAGTTATCTCCCATAGTGAGAGTAATCTCCCCCTTCTCAGACCTTGTCACCAGTTGGACCAGGCAGGTTAACTCTTAAGTTCATTGGCTGGCTATTGTGACCGAGTCCTAGATCATAGGTTTCTGGTTCCTGGAAACAGAAAGGCAGCATTGTACAAGTTGAACTGCAGGTTGTAATTCCAATTCACTGAAACACTTTACAAAGAAACAGTGAATGTATTGTCACATGTTATGGTTTTAACATTGTAGCTCGCTGTTGCTCACCTGGATCTGCAGTCATCAGTCTTTAATGTCAACAAAAAAAAACTTTTAAAATCATGAAAATACGTCCTAAGAAGAAATGAGGATGCCAAGTTTGGTGTTCTCAGTCTGTCAAATCACAGAGTGAAGGTACCTCTGGAATAAGTGCATGGTTAAAAACAAGGTCAAACATATTCATACACAGATATGACCTTAATCTTTTTTTTGTTGTAACTTAGCTGACAATACCAAAACAAATCACATTTCAAATGTTTAAATGCCACAACACTGAACATGTGTCCAGTGCCATTTCTAACTATGCATATACCAAATTTTGTTTCATGTTTAACAGAAATACCTCTGTAATTGCCATAAGCAGTTTGATGGTCAAATTGAAGAGGTCAAATTAAAGTCAATATAAACAACATCACCTACATATCAGCTACATATCAGCCCACTACCAACTAACATGGTCCAATTTCCTTTCACTTTGAGCCACTAGGTCCTGTACAGCCATTTATATATTCTTCAGGTTTCTATGGTTACATACACAATCAGTCCGGAAATCCTACAGAATACTAACGTGTCATCGTTTGTGAGATCAAGCACGTAAAGTTTCATGCAAAAGTAGATACACTGTACAAATGTAGGCAGCACAGGATAAACATTCTCATCTTTAAAACAAAATAATGAAAGCATATAAGTATTTACTTCATTTCAAATGAGAAGAAGTTGAGTCGTAAAACATAGCCAAGCAAATTTGAATCAGTTTCCAAACATTTACAGAGATATAGAACAAATCATTGACCATCATGTTGTTGGCCAAACTTTTGAAAAACTATTCAATGCATTAAAAAAAATTAATTTCAATGCATTAAATAAATATATATATTCAATGCATTAAATATCATCCTCAGAATTTTGTCTTTTGTGAGCATATCACTTGGACCATGGACTCATATTCATTGTTATCTATATGATATATATATATTTCATCCTCAACCAATTTGTCTACACCACAACCCAACCTTCGACAAGACCAGGCGTGTGCCAGCAAGAGTGTCTAGAAGAGTGCAATGAGGAGTGCCATGAAACATTCTTTAATGACAGATGATGAAAGGAAAGTGTAACACCTGTATTCAACTCCGACACAACCAAGGAGAATGGGCAAGGTGCTGACAAACCGTACACAATCAGGAGTGAGTGAGTGAGTTTAGTTTACGCCACTTTCAGCAATATTCAGCAATATCACGGCAAATGGGCATGTACAGTGTGAATGACCTCCCCTAAAGATTATGTAGCAAGTAAGTGACCCCCCCTGCATGTCATGGACAAAATCAATGACCCCACACCCCATCCCCATACTTTCTAAGCATAATTTTTTAACATTTAAATGTAGAAAATTGATGACAACACACACACACACACACACACACACACACACACACACACACACACACACACACACA
>VKKT01004054.1:60429-73361 GCA_008038995.1 Haliotis laevigata | reverse complement strand
CCATATAGCTGGAATATTGCTGAGTGCGGCGTAAAACTAAACTCACTCACTCACTCACATTATCATTCACGTGGGATCAAGTGATAAGGTGACGGTTAACCGGAACTGAAAACATCACTCGAGTGCGCAGGCTCCGTGGATTAGTCCCATGAAAATGATTATTATCAGTGTCATAATGGGTAAAATGAATTTAACAAAGGGCTGCATTATGTGACAGGACTGTTCTTTACTATTAAGTCTCCCAATTTCTCAAATATTACCAATACACTTTTCTATTTAAGGTAACGAAACGTAATAGTGAAAAGACATAATTGCAAATACGAAATAAAAGAGAGATACAAAAAATGCATAATAAGCGGCGTTTCTTGCATGTGTTGCATTCATGTGTATATCGTTTGGTCTTGTACCGGTAGGTTGTCTTGTAACAGATATACGAATTCAAATAGTCACATACATACAGCTTTGATACGATTGTTTTAAATATGCCAATTAATGGACTGCATGTACATATGACACAAATGAACAAGATGTGAACACTTGTCATGCTCGGAGGGGTCAGGAAAGAAAACAGAATTGCCAGTGCATTAGATCGCAGATGTTTGAAGTTTGAAAAGGATTCAATTCATTAGTTTCTATCATTAATGAATAAGGCTTCATGCTTTCATGTGATCTTTGAACAACGGTCTAACAAACTGGAATGGTTCTTGCTAATTACTCCTAACAGTCCAGTAGAATGATTAATTGTGATCGGAATTTGAATAAAATTGGACAGTCATGTCATAAAAATCAAGATTTGTAACAAATCCAAGTATTTGTACGGTAATGGTCACAACAGCCTTCAGTTAATTACACGGCGGATCAAGTCAGCCGTCCTTCTACTTTGATTGGAAAATTACTCTTCTTCACTATGAATATCACATAAGAATATTGTTCCGTCTTCCTGGTTTTCCACTTCAGAAATCATCAGTGAATGGGTACAAGCCTTTTACTGAAATCCACTGCCGTTCTATAGTGGCATAGAATAATCTAGCTATCTCACTGCACCTGTAGGCTCAGGAGGATATGTCGACAGAAACATCTTCTTCTTCAGTTGATTTGATTTTCGAGGTTTTCTCGGTGTTGCGGTTCTTGAAGATGTAGATATGATAAATTAGTCAAATATTTGATGGATCAGATGGAAATATGGGGTGAATTGGAAATCATGGAACACCATATTCAGTCAACAAATGTTTCAGGTTGTCCTCAGCGTGTTCCTTCATGTAATCGCTTGCATTTCAAATATTGTAGAGCTGAGAAGATCAATTCCCCACTGGGAGTCCCTATCGTAAAGAAGAGTTTATAAGATTTGTCGGGACGTACATGTATGAGTTTCTGGCATTCGTGATGTTTTATGCAAAGGGCAACGTAGACGGCAATAACATAGACGTCAACGACCGTGTTAGAACACATTTACTCCAGCTCTATCCAATTAATTTGTATTTATTGTGATCTTGACTCAATGTTTAGAACTACCTCGCTGATACTTTCAGACGAGACACAATACGATATATAGAAATGTAGACAGAAAAATTCTTCATGTGTATGTACACATGGGACCATTACATAATTTCATTCGTTTTTTTTCCTTAAATAATTAATTTGTATGAGTTTACCCTGTTTGGTAACCCGTTGTAACTATCCAAGGTACACACTCTAATCGGACAATAGCCACGCTATCGTGCTTACTTAACACATGCTCATGATATAGTCAGAAGTGTACAATAGACTCTGATTGTAACAGAGATTTGTTAAGTAAGTGTGTGAAGTTTAGCAATATTCCAGCAATATCACTGCGGGGGCACCAGAAATGGACTTCACACATTGTACCCATGTGGAGGATGTTACAGGCTATTGAACGAGTATTGTCTCCACAATACCACACAGTCTGAGTTCTGTCAATGGCCCCACGTGACCCAGTCATTGATATTTCCTTACATTTAGATATTCCTCCTTTGTATGCATTCATTCATGTCCACGTTATATCATGTACCATTAAATCGATCTTGATATAGGTCAAACTACTTTTATATGCATACGTGGATTTAAAAGATCGCGTTAGTTATCAATCAGACACTAAGAGTCAGAAACTACTCATACAAGTTTAACAAAACTACTAAACTAACGTCGCTTGATATAAACTTGATCTTGAAACTGAAGGGTAGAATTGCGAGAAATCGCAATAGGTTATATATCCTGTCGACGAGTCATGTGGTTGGTGTTCTTACGTAGTAGCAAATGTTGTTACGGTTAACGTCTGTGGACGCTTCAACTTCTTGAGTTGAATACATTGATCATGTAAAATTGCTGATAGTTTCCTTTCATTTGTCATTTAAGGTTAGTCGATTATGTGTTAATTTCTTTTGAATCAGTTATGCGTCAGAATTATAGATCACAAGTTTATTCAAAGCAAACTTATTGTGTCTGCATTGGTTGTTTTTTAAGTAAACCTAGCATACTACTGTTTTTTTTAATGTACTGAGTAGTAATTCAAAATATAACCATTGATAATTATCATCATCATTCACAATCTCAAAGTAATCCACACGGTCCGGCACACGAACCGTCATATCCCAGTCGAAACGTTAAAAGTAATCCTTAGATTAAACAAAAAGGACGTTCTTTATGTTTGTTACGACTGGAATAAAGGGCCTGTAGGATTTAAATATTCAAAGGATTTGCTTCAATTCGGTAATCTGAAAAAGAGCAAAGTTCAGCTTTGTCAGAACCACTGATGTTTCCACTTCGCACGCCACCATCCCACAAGACAAACCTACAGAAAGGAGGGCATTTGTAACTAAACGTGGTAATCATATTTAAGTATTTCTATATCTTTAACCCCAAACGGGACAATTTATAAAGTACGAAAGTCATTTTTTTCGAAATGTAGTTAGAAAACAGTTCGTGAAATGCTGGACTTTCCCATAAATGTAGGTACCATCCATCTGAAAGGTTCATTTAAGCAAGAAGTACGCCGATGTTGCTCCACATCATGCTGTTTGATATGTTTAGGAATTTCTGCTCGGACTGGTAACATCAAAACAAGGAAACTTGGCAAACAATACATCATCCAAACAAGGTGTACATATATTTACACATATATTCTTCCCAATAATGAACATTAACAACAGACACCTATACGTTAAGGAGAAAACACATCCCCGAGGTTTTGGTAGAGAATTAAAACCTTGGGAGGAGGGAAAGCCCCTTGGGAGGAATTCCCGAGGGGCTTTCCCTCCTCCGAAGGTTTAACATTCTCTACCAAAACCGAGGGGAAGTGTTTTCTCTAACTTATAAACCGTCATGTGGAATTTTAAAACACATTGTAAAACAAATGCCTTATAATGAGGTAAGCGAGAAAAAGGTGACAAGAAAACGAGATAGCTCGATGGATCCTGCTATAACATTATACGGCATGTTTACGGCATTTGCATCTGCACTAAAAACAGGTGAGTCGTGGATACATCTCATGGAAGACAGTGATTTTGAGGAAGCGAGACAAGCTCTTGATGCGGTCATGAGGGAAAGCTCAGCGTCTAGATCTGGTATGGGTGCTTCAAGAAGAAAGTACACTGAAATTATAACTATGGATGAGGAAGAGGGTCTTTGGAAGGCAGGTGCTCTGGGCGACGACAACCCACGTTTGCTTTTGGATACGGTTCTGTACCTGACAGGTAAGTTTTTTATGCTGTCATTTTTCTGTTAACAAATGCCGGATATAGTAAATATCGCACTGCAATATGACGTCATCGCCAATTCTGAAATCTCGTGCTTACACATGTGCTTTTCAAATCTAGGATAACTATCATAATCTATCGTATTATATTGCAACTTGCACTGGTATATTTTTTTTAGTATTCATGTCAGTTTTGTATTAAATTTCAGGATTACACTTTACTTTGCGTGGTAGGAAGGAGCACAGGGCATTGAGATTGTTTGTTAGACCCTAAATTACAGTACCTCATATTGACAGTCAGGGAAAAACCTATTTGATCTACACTGAAGAAAGCTCAAAAACTAACGCTGGTGGTATCAATCAAAGGTAGATTCTCCCAAATCAAGTCCGGGCATATGAAAATCTAGCTAACCCAGAGCGATGTTACGTTCGTCTGTATAAAAAATGCAAGTCTTTGTGGTTAGAAAATGAATCAAGCATTTTAATTTGGAAATGTCAAAGGAAGAAAGTGTGTGCCCAAATATTCCTTATTTATTTAAAACTTAAGGAAGCTTTCTGAATACTTATATATGACATCAGTAAAAAGAATAATTTGCAAATGTAATGTTTCAGTGCTCAGGATGCTCATGGTAAAGAGGCATTCTACTTCACCCCATTGGTAAAGCCAACAAGTACCAAATGGTATTCCGGCGTACCTGTTGGACACAACACCCTACAGAACACAGTCAAAATAATCGGCTGTACTGGGGGAGTATCCGGAAAAAAAGACTAACCATTCCTTGCGGGCGACTGCTGCCACAAGGTTATATCAAGCTGAAGTAGACGAGCAAAGTATCTGCGAACAAACTGGTAAATATATTATTTCTCGACTTCTTATTGCTATAGTCCAGTCCAGTCCAGCAAATTCGTCTTCATGGACCTTCGCTGTCGTTACCATGGGATGTGAAAGTTAACCCGCTCACTCGTCATGTTATGCATGTTATATATATAGGATGTATGATATTTATGATTATTAATCTGTAAGTCACAGAAGTGAGGCAGTCAGAGTTTACAAACGGACAAGTGACAAACAATAGAGTACCATTTCTGACACCATTTCTTGCAAAATGGCCAGAAGAAAGCCTCCAACAGCTACGTTGGCAAAACCTCCAGAGACTGTAGTGACTGAGGTGACTCCGACAGCAACAATTCCAAGTGAGACGGTAGTCGAGGCGGTTACAACATCGGTGGCCGAGGCGGTTACAACATCAGTTCGTGACAGGATAGTTTTGAACTTGAATTTCCAATGAAAGCTTGTAAACCTGGGAATAAAGAAAATTGAGCATTGTTTGTTTTCTTTTTGATGTATCACGAATTTTGTCCCTTAGAATAGAGGCTATTTTCCTTAGAACCTGGGACCAGGTTTTACTTTCAAGTAAAACTCCCTCGACAGGTTTTACTAAAAGTAAACCTTTCCAGAGGTTTTACTTGGAAGCCAGTAAAACCTCTCAAAAGGTTTTACTTGAAAGTAAAACCTGGTCCCTGGTTTTCATGCAATAGAAAAAACCTTGATTGTAATGGACAAAATCCGTGATAGGTTTATAACTCCTCAATATTGAGTTGTTATTATTTTTAATATGTAACGGTTCCTCAATTCTACATATTTGAGTATGTTATAAACAGAGGTAATCCGAATCATATTACGCTCTTCAATTTGCGGCAAAGTACGTACACGGAAATAAATATCCTGTAGGGTGATTTTAAGTTTCCATGTACACGTCTGTAACATACATCAAAACAACCGGCTCTTTTACAGCTCTTCTGGCAGTGACAAACGACAAAATGAGGCAAATACATGTGCACGAACTTGTTGAGTCTGAGCTGAAGATGGAAATAGAAAGCTCATCTGCTTCCAGCATCAGTATCATGAGAGCAACTCGAGTGAGTGATGGCACATTTACCCGCAAAATATAATCTTGGCGCAGCCTACTTCTTATACAAATTAATGTTTCGTCTAACCTTGATCGCGATCACATCTTGGATCTATTGCTTTCAAATATCGGTCGGATTGGAGATTTCTTCCGTGACTGACGTTAGACGTAATGTATCGTATCCTTATATCTTTGCGATCTGAACGTTTTGTGACATGCACGATGGAGAGCAATTAAGTTGTCATGCATCATGATATCAAATTTTCATATATTGTGTTCATTCTAATGTTTGGAACGTGTTCACGGTACGGCAGTAAACAATTAAGAAAATGAGGAAAAGTGATTGAGTTTACCCCATGTCGTTGTAACCTGTACCCAAATTTATCCAAACTCAACGTTTCATTTGAATTATTATTACATTTCTTTAGGCTCCTTCAGAGACATTTTGCTCCTTTGAATTCCGTTTTTCACCCATTGCTAACGCAACGTTAATTCACAATCTGACACCATTGACAATGTTAGTATTGATTTAAATGACACTAATCTGTGGCGATATGAAGTTATAATATTGTCAATCGAACTGTCGGTTTGGTCATAAATTGTAAGATGTTTCAGTAACAGATCAGAAGCACTGACTGCATTATTCCTACGAAAGAGTACACGGTTTGAATTACGTCATAATTCCTGACGCTTTGACGCGCTTCTAGTTACTTAACTGCCGTGACACCTCTGTGATACTTCATTCTATGCATACAGATATCTCCGTCATTTGTCGTCGCCATTTCAACTCACACTTTGACGTCAACGTCACTTGTACGGTATCCTATGTTGTAACAAACTGGGTAAATCCTCCACTTCATAGGGTCCAGTTAATGTAGTCTGCTGACATTAGTTGGTAACACAAGTTTCAAGTTTTATTTTACGAGAGAAAATACCCCACCTGACACAAACCAACCAACCAATTTTTCGGCAATGTTCCTACGAATTGGCTCGGCGCCATAATGCCTTTGTAGCATTTTTAGTGTCACGTGATTTTAGATCAAGATGAACCTGGCGTCTGAAACCTTGGAACATAGATGCTGAAATATTTCCGATGCCCCTTTCTTTTATCGTCAGAATGTTCTTCACAATCTCATGAGATGCCTTCCGCATTAGCTATAGGACGTGTGGTAAGTTGTCGTTCATCCATAAACATATGCACTTTATCAAAATATCCCTCAGTGATGACGTTTGAAGGCTGTTTCCTCCTTCCCTGCCTCGTTGTCAGTGTGTATTTGGTTCAAGACTGCAATGTATATTTGACTTTAAAACTACATTAAACACTCAAAGGTACCAATATATCCTTCAAATTATAATATATACATGTGTGTGTGTGAGTGAGCGCTCGCGTGTGTGCGTGTTTAACAAAGGGAGGAAAATCTATATATTCTATAAAAGTGAGTGAGTGAGTTAATATTTAACTATTCTATAAAAGAAGAAGCATAACAAACATTATTTATCTCCTGTATGGACATATTATAGCTCTTTGGAAAGCAAATTGTATAATGATGTACATGTGATCTGATGTGCTGACCACAAGTAGTTCATACTTGAGAAGTCGACAGCTCTCTGGTTTGTTTTGATTTTACTCAAGTCAATCGTTCATTAAAAAAGCTGTCACGATTAAATACAACGAACCATAAGTCAGATACGCTTTAATGTGTTTCCCTGGAGGTAACAAACATGTCATTGACATTTGTGAGAAATAATCATTTTTGTGGAATATGTGTTTATAAACAATATTTTTAATGAATATTCAATTAAAATCTTCTTTATGATAATTACAATGATTATACTTACTTATATCATAATTTTATAACATAACATCTTATAGTGAAATTCAAATGGCTCATTTAACAACGAAATAATTCTCAGAAAGAAACAATAAAAGGGTATTCTTCAGTAAAATTACACTTTATATCATCAATGTTTTTTAAGCGAGCAGGTACTTTTATATAGCGAGCATTGGCAATAATGAACATGTTACCTCATCGTAAAAGTCCATATGTGTTCACTTTCAAATTATAAATTGTATATACATTGTGTATTCATATATCTCAAAGGCTGACTGGAAAGAAGAACATCCAACTGCACGGATTTATCGTAAGCATATAAATGTTATTTCGAGTTGATAAAAATAGAATCATCTTTCTAAAAACTCAAGTGGTTCTGGAAAGGCTTCAATAGCCGCCAACGGAACACATCATACACAGCAACTGCTTATACTCGGATTCCAAACCAGGTGAAATGTCAACTGTGATCACAACAATGAAAAAGTGAGATGACCACAAAGCTTAGTCAACTGCATTCATATCAGACCATGGATCAGCTGCTATCTGCAATAACCCAGCAAGTTTAGTGGTCTATAAAGCCAGAGGTATTCAGCACCCACTTCATTCACCTTGGATGATTTCACACTGTTTCATTGCTTCCATTGAAGTCATTGGTAGAAGGTGGCTTGTGGGATATAGTAACTGATTCTGGAATCGAGCAGTTCAAGTACTGACACTAGAATATGGAATGACATGGGAGTCTAGGATTCAATGGGATTCAATGAGAGACACCCACGATGACCCACCGGTTTTGATGAGATATGTAGAACACGTAAGTGATCTCGTCAAACAAATCAAGAGCAACATGTATAATCCGTTTAATATAGATCATCACCCTGAAGCTCTCCTGAACATCGCAACTGGTTTACATGCATCAGCTGAAATGCAACACTCCCTGATGGCAATAAAAGAAACGGATGAAAAACCTTAAAAGATTTGTGAACCTGCATTGAACACGGAGACGAGTGGGAGCTTTTACAGTCCCATCACTAGATCAGGTGTCGAAACATTTACTGACATGTCGAAGGCAACTTAATTCAAGATCAAAGGAGGAAACAGTTTGTCAGCTCGAGTGAGTCTAGAAATCATATTTCATTGAACTCCGAACCTTGCTACATGTTGAGATGATGTCACTCTGAGAATGTCTTCCTGTAGGATCCGCTCCGAGTTCCACATTTCAGTGAAGATGAACATGACAAATCAGCAACGAGTGATCTGAAATGCAAACTAGAGAACAAAGCTCCAGGTATACTGAAATATCTTCAGGTACATCCAGTGAGACAGCATAAATGATGGCATGGCAAATCTCCAAATGATGGGGCCCCAGGTTGTCAGCGATCAAGTGTAGTGCGATGGGTGAAGCAGGACGCAAGGCGTGTGCTGCTACACGCGGAATCAATTTCATCGTCATGCAATGCACATGCACTAGAATACATCTGCTCTACCTTTCACAAACCAAATGGGTTTGCTCGTGCTCTGCCTACTTCTCGTAAACGTGTTCTCAGCGCCGGTCCAACTTATCCTTGTTTGCCAGTAGTACTAAGTAATTCGTGATCGCTGTGGACCAGCAATTCATGAAAGATGATATTAATAAACAGACCCGGTTTATATTTCTTTTTGACGTCATGACCCCGACCATCTTACTGGAAGTAAACAGTGGACTTCCACGCATCAGGACATACACCTACCACATCAACCACAAATATGACAAATCCGCGGAAGCCCTGTGAATTAATTCTCTCGCTGTTCAGAGGCATGAACAATCCTGAAACATTATATATCTCACCCTGCTGTTGCTCTGGATGGGGCATACAGCAACATAAAAGAGTTGTATGATCCCCAGGGAGTTGAGATTGATAATACGATGTGCCGTTGAGACTGACATGCAGTGATCGAGGGAAAAAGAAAGCGCCTTTGAGTAGCTGAGCTGGATATCGGCGCTATACAAATGTTAGCATAATAATACTGCAGTCAAACAACTAGAGCTCTGTTACTCGCGGACTGTTTATCAAAGTCATCATTCGTGAAAACAAGCTGATCCTAGGTGTGATATTCAGGAGTGATGAATCTACCGTCTCCATCACCCACAGTGGGTGACAGGATGAAGATGCCCACCTCTATGACAATGAAAAAGCTTACACCCGTATGATTCTTCATTCTATGCTTGCAGATATGGTACCTGCTTTTTTACTTCATTCATGGTCAGATAATTTTGAAGAGACCTGATAGTGATGTTCTTGTTGTCTGCCATCTACTATTATCCTAAACATACCATGTGACGGAGCTGTGGTTTCAAACAGGATATCGTCAAATATGACATTTGAGACGCTTCATACCTGTTCACGAAATCTGCTGTGCCCCATCTGCAGTTCTCTGTAAAATACTACCAAGTGTCCACACTTCGATTGGATGTGACAGCACTTCCACCTTCATTGGCATTGGCAAGAAGACAGTCTACAAGGCTCTCACGGATAACATTCAAACTTAAGTGCTTGTCTTCAATGGAATTCAAAAGAGACATTGTCGGCAACGAGAATCATCACAATACAGTTAAATAACAATAAGGGAAACCCTCAAGGCAGCCGCAGTAATATGAACAGTTTCAAACCACAGATAGCCATGCAAAACTGACTCCATGTCATAGTTTCACACAACATGTAAGCCGTGCATGTTGGCAGAGTGTTGGTGTCTTTCCATATTGCAAAACGTGACCTTGGATCTCCTTTGATATGTATTTGGGGGACAACGATACACATTTTGATACACAGACATTGAAACTTCTGTATGAAAATAACCATGAAAGATTTGCGGCATCTTGCTTCTCAATCGACTTATGTTCTAAGAGATACAAAGCCTGGCCATCTATTTATTGCAATATGTAAATTCTTCACCCTGAAATAGTGTTATATGATACTTATTGCCTTGTGATGGGCATAGCGATTTCACGTTGTCACACAAAGTGAATGACTCCTACGGAATCAATTGCATAACATCAAGAATTCATTGTGGTGATTTATTTTATCTATTTATTTTATACATCGCAACGATGGATTGAATTCCTGATGTTATGCAATTGATGCCAACTATTTGTACAATTAACATGTTTCCATATGAGACCTCAAGGGTTTAATATTGTGTTGCCAGATTCCAGCATCTCATATTAATGTCCACATATCTTTCAGATACAGAGTAAGCTCAATCCATCGTTACAGTACCTTTACATGATGGAATTCACAGATGATTGGGAAACCCCTTATATTTCACGTTTATGATTATTGCAAGTCGGAAGGGGGAATGGGAAGACTTTCAAAAATACCAGAAATGAGCAGCAGCGCTTTCTGAACATAAAACGAAGTACTTATTACATGAAAGAATCCAGAATTTCAACAAAACCAGTACTCAAGGGACCGTTTCAAAGCCTATTTAAGTCGAACGGATGGACAGTTTACAAAGAGAACTTATAAGAAACGCAATTTGGAAGAGTTTTTTCTTTTAAAATATTTCAGACTAGAAGTTTCGAGACTAGCCCTGTGTTCCGTGATACCCTTTAGCCGTTCTGTTTTATTGTGCATACCTCCTTGTTTCAATAGTCATTAAAACACCAACATTTACATGATCGTTTGCTAAACAACTTTTCCTCTTCTATATGCCAATGTCTAAACTTAGAGTGACGATTTGGTAAGCACAAATGACCAACTTTCATGCCATTTGAGACGATTTGTGGCTTTTGACCCTACATTTATTTGTCATTTCATCTGTACGATTTTGCAGCAAACGGACTATAATGACAGTGTGAATAGGCATGTCTGTTGCGATGCAATGTCAATACATGTTCTATTACATGTCCACAAAAGATTATGAGATTATATATTACATCTAGTCATTAGTAGATTGCAGATACCCTGTAACTTGGAGATATGTAGTTATGATGACGGGCCTTATCAGCAGTCATTTCCTGAGGGTTAAAATTGACGAGGAACAATATCTGACAGAATCCCACTTATTTCCGCTATAAGAATGATGTAACCGGCTTTGTTGCACGAGACATAGTTACCAACACGGATAGCAAATTCGATCAAACTTTTCACAATCCCAATGTAACACGTGCCAGCCGTGGCAACAGATCCCGTTTACTTTCATGTCTCAATAAATGCCAACCACACGGTTCAATGATTGGGTACAGCAATTACTTTCAAACGTGTACATGAAAGGAATATTGCGCACAATATATGTGATTGAAGCTGGTCACTCACAAAATGCAGTTCCCAGACATTTTTTTAAATCTAAAGTGTGATATCTCGACTGATAGAACGATATCAGCAAATGAGTAGGGTAACGATTAGAGCGGGAAGAAGAAGGCCCCAGTAGGTTTCTCCAACTCGCTGGGGCGGTGGGGAAGACTAGTAGTTAAAGCGTTCTCTCGTCACGCCGAATCACCGGGTTCGATTCCCCACATGCGTATAATGTGTTAACACCATTTCTGGCGTCCCCCGCCGCAATATTGCTGGAATTTTGCTAAAACTATACTCACTTAATTTGCCTAGCCGTGCACACCGTTGCGTTGATGATGGCATATATTTCTTCCCCACAACTGTGGGACAACATCAACGCTGACAAAGGAATCCTAGTTTTGAGGCGAATGATACGAATCAGGTTGAACTCTTTGCCTTTGAAATCAAGACGTCCCTGAAGAGCAATGCGCCTGATTGTGGCACACAGACGCCTCAGACAGCAGTGGACACAGCAGTATGGAGATACACCGTGTTTCATATCAGTCTTGTTTGGATATGTCGCGGAGAGAGGTACTAACAGGCAGAATATGATAAGTAAGGTGGTGGAAGCATCACGATCTGGTCTAGAAATACTTATGTTAACAGGTCGAACGGATCTGATTATCGTGCAAGGAAATATGAACGGTCATCGTGATGTAGACCAATAGAGGCTATGGCAAAACGTGAACGATAGCAACATTATATGTTTCTAAAACTGTTCCAAGAAGGCAACGCATGTCTTCACAGATCTCTTGATTCAGCCAACCACCGGAGACAGCCAGACATCAAACCACATGTGACCATTTGAACACGAACACATTCGGGATGTTGAGGGCCAAAGGATTCGCAACCAACGTTCCAAGCGTTGGTAGGCCGTACAAGCAGAATGGCGATTGACACGACGGGATATTGCATCGAAGATATGAACCAGAATTCGAATTTACTGAGAAAATTTTGAAGATTTCTTTTCAATCTTGAATTTTGAAAAAAATTTATTACTGCCGAAAATATCGGTGGTAATATAGAGTACAGAATTGAAATGATAGCATTTATCTATCTTGACGAAATATGTAGGTTGGAAAAACAACACACTTGCTGTCGGTGATTCCGATCGTGATCAGATGGCCGGTTTCACTACATTGTGAATGGGCTTTGATATGGCAGTAAT
>VKKT01004053.1:124197-137966 GCA_008038995.1 Haliotis laevigata | reverse complement strand
AACACTAATGAGAAAGTGTAATCAGAAATACAACATACGGTAC
Source organism: Haliotis laevigata (assembly GCA_008038995.1). Taxonomy (NCBI): domain Eukaryota; kingdom Metazoa; phylum Mollusca; class Gastropoda; order Lepetellida; family Haliotidae; genus Haliotis; species Haliotis laevigata. Next base: position 137,923 of record VKKT01004053.1, on the reverse strand, counting down.
ATTTGACCTCTTTCTAAATGAAGGTCTTATTTTCTCATTTTTATTATTTGTGTATTTTTCATATTTCGCAACTCAAATAAGCCAGCACGACCTGTAATAACTAGTCAGTTTGAGTACACGGCTAATCAGATCTCAATACACAGAGGACATTACAAACCAACCAACCTACACTAGTATAACATGCCGTGAAGCAGTTTGAATTAAAGTAACAAAACTCGGATAATGAGAAACTGGTCTCCAACTTGGTGTCGGTGTTCAATTGCAGTTCGAAGTAGAGGGAACCTCTGGTCTTACCTTAACAGCAGCCAGTCTACGCTACTAGTTTAAATTTTAATCCGACTACGCATGAGCATCTTTGGGTGGAAGGGTATTTCTAACTCTCCATATCACGAAATGTGTCTGCCCGTTCAGAGGAAACATCTGACAATTGCAGACTATGTACCCTAATCGAGGCATATTTATTCCGGTTCGTTACAGCCTGTCTGTAATCGTCTTCCGCTTCTTGCTGTCTTTGACAGGCCCTATGAACTGAGTGGTGATGCTACACTCTGTTGACCTGCTACCGACTTTGCATAAATTAAACAAACGGCCTAGTTCATGTCACGTCACATTATACATTCTTTCACCTGGTATCTTTATCGATGTCGTAATTTTTGTCTGCCATGTTTCATATAATTGTTTTTGCTTACACCTGCCTAGAAACCACACGATTTCGTTGTGGAAATGTGCAAACGTTTGTCTATGAAACAAAAAAATATTTTATTGTTTGGTTGTCATGATATATATATATAGATGTTTATGGTGCATGTGGTACATTGAATAGTTGCTAACACTGCGTTATTACCACTAGACTATCTCACTGTATATGTACCGCATTATTTTCCCTTCCGCCCAGCCCTTTCTACAATGCTCAAGAGTCCAAATGAAGCAAGTCTAGATTTGCTCTCCAATCTGACAAGTGTGAGTCTATATTACCACATGTGAACATGGCATATTGGAATGTATGGTACTGCTGACGGTATAATAATGTCTTAAATGATTTACATAGTGTATCGAGAAATTACTGTATAATGAACATAGTATATTCATATATGTATTGTGTCGTGAACAGTATGTAGCAATTTTATCGTATGGTGATCATGGTATATTTGAGTTATATTTCGTATCGTATATCCAGATGTTATCGTACAGTAGAGTTTCAGTGTAAAGAGATATTAACGTATGTTGAACGTAAACTTAGTTATATTCAACCTATCTTATAGTATACAATGTATCGCGATAGTATCGTATGGTGAACATTGTTATATTGAAACGTTTCATACGGTGTACTGCGAATGAAGACATTATCATACGTTGAACATGGTTCGAATGAAACATATATTACAATGTATAGTGTATTGCGATACCTTTTGTTAGGTAAGCATGGTTATATCCAAACGAATCTTACAGTGTACAGCGAATCGCAATTTTATTGCAGGTTAACATCCAGGTTAACGACTCCCGCGTGGCTGTGCTATGTCTTGTGACAAAAATATGCTTAAAACGTAATTGAATGTTGATTCCTGCGAGTGCTGCGAAGCCGACACCTACAGGATTAAAAGATACATTTAGTGCTACCAGGCAGACATGTCGCTTTCGTTCCAAGGGATTAACGATTCAATGTTAGTTGTGATAAAGTATTACCGCGTCATCCCTTGGTACGAGTAAGGCAATCTTCGTTACATAATAAAGGTAATGTTCAGTTTTTCATTTCCAGTTTCATTTTCAGATGGTTAAAAGTCATATCCAATCAACAAATTAATCAATTTGTAAGTGAACATGGGTTCACCGAGGGTATGAATATAGGCGCTAAAGTAGCAGTGTGTCACAAGCAGCATGGCCAACGCACAATTAGATCATAAGTTGATTTCATCTCATCCAGACCCAAGACCATTAAAGTATACCAGCTTTCCATCGCGAAGGCGTCAAAGCATCGTGGGATGGCGAATAAACCGACAACCCTCTTGAGGCCAGACTAGCGTCACATTGGAGTAAAATTGTTACCACGCATAAATACCTCTCGATGTTTGCTTTAAACACTGACGTCTGTTATTATAAGCGAATGCTGTGAGTGTTCATTACATGCATTGCTGACTCTTCAACACTTCGTACATTAAAGGGGATATACAGGCTCTGGAAAATTGGCAATTCTAGCAAAACTAATTTCAGTCTTTCATAAAATTACAGATATCATAAATGTTTTCTTAATCTACTAGATATTGATAACATGAATTACCAATTGCAAGAGACAAGCTCCCAAGGTTACACATGGCACTCATTACTATTTTCACAAAGAAAGGTTTCTTAGGGAGTATTCTTCCCCGTTGTGTAACGTAGAGACATCAGTATAACGACCTCTCGATGGAATTGCAGGCGATTTATTTCTCATTATTCCTCGTGGTGTTTTCGGCTATTGTGGTGGTGTATTGACTGAGTCTCTCTCATTGTGGTGCTTGACCACACGAACCTTTTATTTGACTCTCAGCGGTGTGGTCTTAGCAATATGACTGTCGTGGGTCATTGTTAAAGTATGGGAGACACGACCGTCATAGAGCCGATGATGAATGTGGTGGCATCAGTTTAACGAATTGATCGGCATTCTAGAAGTTGTATGTTTCATTTTTCATTTTAACCAACTTTGGATGGGATTGCAGGCAATTTATTTCTCATTATTCCTTGTGGTGTTTTCGGCTGTTGTTACTGTCGTCTATATACTGAGTGTCTCCCATTGTGGTGCTTGATGACCACAAGAACCATTAATTTGACTCTCAGCGGTGACGACCCGGGAGCGGTCTTTGCAATATGGCTATCGTGGGTCATTATTAAAGTATCGGAGATATGACAGCCATAGCACCTTGATCATTTTGTGGAACGGAGCACCAGAAGCTTCAATTAGTAAAATGATGGTTTCGAAACTTGTGTATGAGTATTTGCATTTTTGCTCAATTGTTTGTTGTTTAACAACCCGCTCAACAGAACATCCACTGACTGATATCATGAACATCGATCAATAAACTGGAATACAATGACATATATAAGGACATAACGCCTGACCACCCGATCCCATTAGTCACCTGTTACAACAAACGTGACTTGCTACTGACAAATTCTAACCAAGATTTCATGAATCTAACATATAATTTGTATTGAATAAATCACATTTATTATTGTGTTGCTTATACTATCAGTGTTTATTGCAAGTGCGTAGGATTTAGCTGATGGCCTATAACTAAAGTACGAAAACGATGTTATTTAGATTAAAAAATCTTTTTTGTTTCAACTTTCACCTGTTTAACAATCAGAGGTTCTATTAACAAAGAAGTGACATTCAAAAGACTCCCAAACAGTAGGCATTCAGTGGTTTATATGTCAGTGTATGTCAATATCCGGATGTGACAACACATACACTATCACCATGCCGCCATATTGATTTGAACCATTTTTTGTCAGACAGCATTATCCACATATAATCGTAAACAAATAACAAACAATATTCTTCACTGATAAAACTGATAAGTGAAAACATCTGGAGTAACCATCCAATATCATGCAGTTGGAGTTCTCAAACCGTCATCAAAGTCATAGCGGAAAGTTTATGAAACGCCTTTTCAGTATACAGATGAACAAAGAATAATATGTGGAGAATGTTAAGGGTAATAACACGTCGGACATGGTCGTGAAAGGAGTGGTACGGTTGAGCTGTCATTGCAACCATGTGACACAGAAGGATCAACCCAACCAGCATGAACACAATCCACCACACACGGAAACGTCATAAAACTATCGTGGCGTGTTATATACGTTGTCTTGGTTACCCATCGCAAATGGTAGGCGATGCCATATTTATCACCTTAAAATGCTCAGAGTATAAAAGGGCTTTCTGAAGTCACATTTTCATTTGTTTTATGTTATGCCTTTGATGTAATGATATAGATGTCCCAGATTTTGAAGTAACCAGCTGCAGCTGAAGTACGGAAATAATGCTAAAAGGCTCCTTGGCATGTGTCACGACACACTTAAGTCTGAAGGCCAATGTACGTGGGGTCAGTCCTTTCCGGTTGTGTAATTTTGAGTTGTGTAATGAAGACCATAATCTTGAGAATGAAGCATCAAATTTGTTTTAAGGTCACTTGGAACATTAGTGAGGAGACCATTGAGGAGCTTTCTCAACTTGGTCGCACACATATATTGTGTCCATCTTGTAAACCTGGAAACATGACGACGAACCCGAATGTACACTAGGTGACTCATTCACTATGAAATTTATGTTGTTGTTTTCCAGAAAAAGTACTATTCGTATTTTTTTACAAAATTCAATTCCTCGAGTAAACTGTGAAGGAAATATGCTGAAATTTTTGAAAAATGCAGAACTCATTTAATCATTTTAGATCATCACTGAAATTCAAACTTTTTTAAGGAATCTCTGAAAATCAGTAAAGCCAGAAAGAGTGTCTCAGGAAGGACAAGATTAATTATGTAAACATGACCATTGATAAAACTCGGACTGCCACCTGCACGCACACTGACAACATGCATATTTCACTCACCTAATCCATCACTGGTGATGTATGGATGAAAAACTTCTTTCAAACGAGAGTGAAAAGAAATCAGAACGGTTCCTTATCGACATGACAGATCTCCCAGTCAAGAAAAAAAGGAAATAAAAGCGCTCGTTATTTTTATATAAAACACTTAGTACCGTGAATGTTTCTTGTCACAATAATGCGACATACAGCATTTGTTACATATTAATTATGCATGCAAATCGTAAACGCAGGGACATTTCTGATTGACTCAATGCAAACCCATCCAAATACTAAGACAAGAGATTACCTAAGGCAATATCATGTTTAAATATTAATTGGTAGATTTAATCCTCATTCTGAATCAAACGGTACAAGGGAATCAATATCTTGAGTGTTAACTTGCACGTCTTTCCCCGACTGCAACCTGGCTTGGGGCTGTACTAAGGGCGATACCAAATAATCATTATGGACGCCTCTCCACCTGGTGTGGTCAATTCACTTGAACAGATTCCTGTCTCTTTTGTATGCAAGGAATTCATCGCTATCAGAATATAGTAATGCCATTGTGGGTGGTTTTACATATACTTTATAAGTATGTTTGTTTGTTGTTTAACGCCACACTCAGGAATATTCCAGCTGTATGACGTCCATCCGAGACTGGACGAGACATTCAATTGACTGATGTCATGAACATCTACCTGCGCAACTGTCAGACAAATCAGCGAGTCTGACTACTCGATCTAGGCGTTTGTCCATTAGCTGACGCCCAGGAGCACTGGTATTCTGGTGGCAAAAAGTATCAGAGTGAACTGAGATTCGAACCTTCAGTCATAGGATCCCACGTGCTAAAGTGACGCAACTATACATAGCGAATAAGACGATTCAGCCCAAAACAACTCGGTGCGTTGTTCTTAGAAGACAGCACTTGACGAAGCATCAGCATTCAGTCAAACATTGTTGAGACATATAGTAGATGTCTCACTTGAAAAGTAAATTGATAACCATTTTCAAATCAAAGTCATGTTTGGTCCCATAACATTCACATTAAGTTCATTGTATCAATAGCCGTACATGATGCCATGCATTTACTTTTTCGATGCTTAAGCACTCATCAGAATCCAATACATCATACCATAAGTCACTGCTTTATTGTTCCAACTCGACATAATTGGGAAGAGGTGCAAATATCAATTGGCTTCGTGCCGCTCGGAGTGGAATGAAGTAATACCACAGCGATAAACAGATCAAGTTGAAACGCATCAAAACAAAAGAACACATACAATTTATTGCGGGAAAAACATATTTGCCAAGCTGAACATTTACACGGGCTCTCATTACGTCGTGAATGATCGAAGCGTCTTTGAGGTGTTTGGGGTTCTGCCACCAGCTTACATCATCCTCTTCGACTATCTTGTTATATAGCAGTTCTCTTTTTGGAGCTATGCCGTCTATTTGGGCAAATAAATGAAATCTACTTCGAACACGTGAGCTTGCATCTAATAGAGTGTAATTTTAGTGCACTTAACAAGTTTAAGACACGAAGCTAGAAGTAATTCATTAGTTTTTCTGTCGCAAGAAATAATGCTCGTGTTTGATCCAGCATAGAAGTCGAAGGCAAGCAGCGAGTAATGAGTCCTTGATGGTTGTGATATGTAAGGATTAACGAGAAGTGGGCTTGCCTTCTGTTGTTCTTTCTCAATCAAAGGTGACAATCAAGGCCTCTTATCAGGGAACAAGTTCTCGCGAACAGGAAGCATGCTGCTAGATCGGAAAGTAAAGACCCGTTTCTTCCATGGAAATGTTAATGAAGTGTGACAGAATATATGAGTATTTTCAAAAGTACCATACACACGTAAGTGGGCGAGATGTGGTTTATGTCAAAGTAGATGTTCTTCGGTGTTGTATGTTTTTGGCTTGACCGACTTCCCTTGTCCGTAAGTATACTGATAACGACTGCTAATTATATAACCTTTCGGCAATAGCAAGACCGTTGTTCAACATCAAGAGCATATGTTTCTGAATAATTTCCAGTTAGTGGTGATATGTTGTGTTTGCTGAAAGATGAGCGTATTCCGTCACACCCTGTAACAAACACATGCGAAGCTAAGTCAAGAGCTCAATTAAACAAACACGAGAACAAACGAGTTAATGCATTGGGCTTCATTTTGGTCACCAATTCGTCAAATTATGAAATGGTCATCACATTAACACATCACCACTGTACCGCATTTGGTGTGTGAGGATTGATGCCTGTTTAATGCACAAGTCCACCGAAATACCATTTAACACTTGCTTAGAGATGACCATTTAACTTGGTACAACCCAACCGGAGATCGAACCCATCGCTCAACTACAGCAGAAGAATGACTATAATAAGAAAATGACATCTTAGTTGCTCGCATTGAAATTCATTATGGAATTGGATACATAATTGGTCATACTAAAGGACGACATAAGATGGCAGTGGAGCATTCACAATACGATAAAGAAAGGCTAAAACATTCAGTCTAAGTTACATTTCACTACACTGTTAGCCACACGAGGACATCACAATATCACTAGAGAATACATACCAACAGAATATGCTCACCATACGAAGATATCACGATACACTGTACAAGATACAAGATTCTTTCCCCTATACCAAATTAGTGCAAACTGTTCATAGAGCAGCCATGTCAGAACTGCTGAAGACGTAGTGTCTCGGGGCCATTTTTGCCTTACAAAACTGAATTCAGGATGACTTGGCTTGTATTCCAATATATATTCAGCTGCAGCGTGACTTGGCAGTAAAACTGTGCCTACTTATAGAATAGGGGACGCATAACAATCTCTGATAACTTAACTTTCTTAAAACTCTATTTGACAAGTTGTTCACGACCCATATTCAGAAACGATCCCAAAGGCGAAATATGGTGCTCTGATGAACATTGAAATGTCAGGCAACTGCAGAATGCGACTCCCCAGCTTCAAGGCGGCCTATAATGGCGATGTTTCGATTGGCCGCACTCAGTCGTGGCATGATGATTTCCTCTTTTCCAGGCCAAAACGAATGACAAAACACAACGTTTGTCTTTTCATCGTGATCGATACCGCATGATTTTCCTGTTTATTTGCGCGTGCATTTTCCATGTTTTGGCACGTATTTTGGCACTGAAGGTTTTGTAAAATCACACAAAGATGACTTTTGGGGAAAAAACAGCAGATTTATGTTGTTTTGGTCCAATATTCTCAAAATCACATATGCGTTTCTTTTTTTAAAGAGTGTAGAAACAATCCTCAAAAGGAAACTGCACAACGAAAGTGGCCTGAGTTCTATTCTGGCGCCTGATCATTACAGTCAAGAGACGACAGGTCTGGGTTTTTCAATATATTTGTTTACCAAAATGTCAGTAATTGAGTGTCTACAAGCCTAATTCCACGTCCGTCGGTGATAACAAGTATGATGGGACGGCCGGGCGACAAAGACATGGTCAGTGTGTTCAACGGCCTCAAGCAGTTTTATACTTTCATTTAGTCTGGGATGAGGTTAAAGGTTGCCATAATCGGGAGTTTGCCCCGGTGGAGACATGGTTTGTCTCCGTTAATTCAATGACGCGATCCACTTTACCTATATACATGTAAAGCCAAACTTGAATTGGGCAAATCCTTCAAAGAAAGCGAATCATACAAGGTTAGTGAAGAACATTCAATGGCAAATTCACTGACTTAATCATCCAAATTTTGGTTCGTTTTTCAGCTCATCCGACAGACATGGAGTGTTTCTAAAGTTAAGACATCCGCTTCGATTCTGCCATCTACGGCTTACAAAGAAGCAGTTCACTGCAGAATTGAGTGAACAATGACTGTAAAAGAGAATGCCATTTCATAATGATTAAAAGGAACCGATGTATTTTGCAGGAACCAACTGCTTTTGACGCATGGAGGTAATTAAGCAGCAGAAACTTTCAATTGGACTTTCCTAGTACGTATTTTTCTTGACATATTGGAATAGTTAGTTTCGCCAACAATCTGAGATTCAATGGCATTTGAACTTGTCTAATAGCATGGTGAAGTACACTGACGTGGGGTTTATCGTTGCGTTCAACATATTTCGCTCGTACGCATAGCGACGTGTGTGTGTGTGTGTGCGCGCGCGCGCGTGTGTTTCTTTGGGTTCGCTTATACAAATGCTGGTTTTATATCACACACTGATACATGTATACACCACCTAAATAAATAATATCCAAACAGAATAATCGTTGTTTTATTTCCTCAATGCTGACAGCAGACAACGGCTTCGCACTTTGTATCCATGTGGCGAATCGTCCCCGGGCCTCCAATGTAAGGAGAATGAACTTTCACCACTAGGTTATTTACATTGCCCCACTAGAATTGAACATATGAATTTGTATAATTCATTAATTTTCGAGGATTATGTGTAATGCCTGATTTCCCTGAAACTACTTGATTTATGAATATGTATGTTTCCTGAAATCTCTGTTGTTTTCTGAACATAAATCCCAATGTGCTTGGCGCCTTAAAAGCTGCCTTGGATTCAGGTGATGCTTAATTAATGCTCATGTTTATACTTAATCAACCATCCCCAGATAATAAGGCAGTATATAGTTCAGCACATTTAGGTGACTGCAAAACATCTTGAACATCAATGGAGTAATGATATTGTAGAACACTCACTTTAAACTGTGCAAAGGAAGATGCGTCATATATTTTGAAGGACGTTTTCGAGGACAAGTTATACTATGCTGGACATTAATTAGGTGTACACATTCTTTTGAGAAATCAAACGGGAAACAATTTGAACAGTTTTTGTAAGCTGTGATGATGTATTCCTATTACCTATTTAAGGTGTATATTACTCACCTGTGCAGTTTTTTAAGATTTCGTGTGTGGTGTAATGTGTTCATGCTGTTTGGGTTCAACCTTCTGTGTCACATGTAACACAACCACTTCATTCCCACACCGATGTCTGATATGTAATTATGCTTAACATTCTCCATGGGTTATTCTATGTCCATCTGTAGGCTGGAAAAGCGTGTCATCAATTTTCTGACACTGATGACGATCTAAGAACTCCAAAAGGATAATATTGGATGGTTACTCCAGAAATATTTAACTTTCATTTGTGTCCAACAAAACATATTGTTATATGCGGATATTTGGATAGTGTTGTCTGACTAAATGAAGTTCAAAGTGAACGAGACAGCCTGGTCATCTGTGTATGCGTCACATCCGGATATTAAAATACACTGACAGATTAAAAAAATGCATGTCGACTGATTTGTGTCTTTTGAAGGTCTCTTCTTCGTTAAAGCCTCCTTGATTGTTAAACAGATGAAAGTTAAAAACATGAACGATTGTTGGAATTACATCTAAATTGTATTATTTTTGTAATTGAGTTATAGCCCATCAGCGGGACCCCACTCACTTGTAAAAAACCCTGATAACATAAGCAACACATTACTAATCCATAGATGTGATTTCATCAATACAAATTTGAGTATGTTAGAATCGTGAAGATCCTGGTTAGAATTAGTCAGTAGCAACCCAAGTTTGTATTAACAAATGACGAATGGGATCGGGTGGCCAGGCCAAATGCCCTTATGTATGTCATTGTTGTACTGATATATGTTCATAATAGCAGTCAGTTGTTCTGTTCCAGTTTCCAATTTGGCTTGAATATTGTTGAGCGGGTTGTTAAACAACGAACAGTTGAGCAAAAATGCAAATACTCATACACAAGTTTCGAAACCACCATTTTACTAATTGAAATTTCTGGGGTCTCGTTCCCCAAAATGACCAAGGTGCTATGGTGGTCATATCTCCGATACTTGACCCACGATAGCCATATTGCAAAGACCGCTCCCKGGTCGTCASCGCTGAGAGTCAAATTAATGGTTCTTGTGGTCATCAAGCACCACAATTGGAGAGACTCAGTATATAGACGACAGTAACAACAGCCAAAACACCACAAGGAATAATGAGAAATAAATTGTCTGCAATTCCATTGAGAGGTCCTTAAAATGATGCCACCACATTCCTCATCGGAGAAGAATGCCCGACGAAGGATGCAAAGCTTTCATTGTACAAATAGTAATGAGTGCATGTGTAACCCTGAGACATTGTCTCTTGCAACTGGTAATAGATGTTATCAATATCTGTTATTAAAAAAGATGTTATCCGTTATCAGTGATTTTATGAACGATTGAAATCAGTTTTGCGTGAACTGTCATTTTCCACAGCCTATATATCCCCTTTTATGTACCAGGTGTTGTAGGGTCAGCAATGCCTGAAATGAACACTTACAGCATTCGCTTACAATAACAGACGTCAGTGTTAAAAGCAAACATGGAGAGGGATTATGTGTGGGAACATTTTTTCCTCTAATGTGACACTTGGTCCGATGCAAGTGGGTCCTCGGTCCATTCGCCATCCTGCAATGCTTTGACGTCTTCGCGGTGGAGAGCTGGTATAGGTCTATGGTCTTGGGGGATAGATTCATCATGATCTCCGCGATGAGATGAAATTAACTTGTGATCTAACTGGGTATTTTTTATCACTTTAATTCTTTTTGATGGGTACATAATTGTTGCATTTGTGGTACATAAATATACAAAGTGAAAACGAGTGGTAGATAATCCGTAGGCTAGAAGAATACATTGTTATTGTAATTTATGTGAAGAGGTTATGGCAAGATGACCAAAAGGTGAAGAATTTACCATAGTTACAGTGCGAATAGGCAGTACATTTGTTAATTTCATACAGGGTGTGTAGGTAATTCTGTAATCCAACAAACTGCGGATGCGAATTAGTACATCTCTTTGCATATATATAGTACTTTGTTGCGATGATAATCAGGTTTAATATATCATTTCGTTTTTCTTTATATCCAAAGATGATATGTTTTGCATCCAGAATTAATCTTGAGCCAGTATCTTGTTCAATCCAGGCTTTCAGTTGTTGCCACAACGTTTTCACATGTACACACTCACAAAATATGTGGATAATTGATTCGATTGTAACATTACAAAATGTACAAGAAGCAGATTGTGTCAGTTTATTGTTAAATAAATCTTAGTTTGTTGTAATGATTCTTTGGACAATTTTATATTGAAGCCATCTGAATTGTGTATTACAAGTTGTTCTGAAAGGTATATAGTTAAAAACTTTCAAGAGTTGTTCTTATATATCTACGTTGATATCCCTTTCCCATTTAAGCTGGCTGTTTAGCTTTTCTTTTAATGTATGTTTCCTTAACAAGACAGAGTAGCCTTTACGTTCTTTGTAAAGAATATGTATATTATTAGGAATAAATGGCTTCTCTACTTTACATAGAGTTAGTTCTTTCGAAAGTAAGTATGATTTGATGGAGTTGATCATACCCCTATATTCTAAAAAATGTGTCTCAATATTGTATAGGGAAATAAACTCCTCATAGGTTAGAACATTACTATCTTTGTTCAGTAGATCAGTAATGAATTTAACATTTCCCTTCAAGTAATGTTTATAAATAATTGGTTTTTGATCTGCGGTGAAATTGTCGTTTGCCAGTATATATATTGTTGTATCAGTATTGCATTTCAGTATCAATGTCATCATTTGCAATTGTCTGTAAAGACTGCATATTTGCCCACGCTTCGTAAATATCTTTCCAAAACAACTTCTGATATTTAGGATAACAGTGTATTATAAATAGCTTGCTCCCATCTCTGTTAGATGAAGACTTTTTGTTGGAATTGCAAGATCTATAAGATTTGATATATTAGAATGTTTATCTAATGTTCTGCGCAGCCATGAGAGTTTTTGAGCCTGTATTGTTTCAAGAAATAAARGTACATTTAGCCCCCATCTTTGTACGATTGAATAATCGTGTTTCGCTTGATCTTGTCAGGTTTTCCGTTCCAAACCAATTTAAAGCATTTTTTCTGTAGATTTTGAATGGTATCACTTCTTGGATTTGGCAACATGGTGAAAAGATGGTTTAGGGATACCGAAAGTAATATACGGCTTTTAAGGACAGTAATTCTACCAAATGGAGTAAGGTCTCTACTTAACCACGTTTGGGTATTTTAATTAGTAAATTCAAAGCAGTTGGTGTGATGCATTATGATGTCTTTAACAAACTTTATGATAACCAAGACTATCGTATGGCTCTGCTGTTTGGGGAACACGTGAATTCAGTTGTATAAATGCTATCCAAAATTGGGCATGTCGTTTCTTTTTGGGTGTAGGTCGTAATACCCCGAACTTAGCCGTGAGAGGCGAGATGGGTTGGTTTTCTAACCTCACAAAACATCATATAGAATCTGTCCGTTATTGGAAACGCCTACAGTCTTCTAGGCCCGATAGTATTATAAGCAATATTCACACCTGGTTATTGTCCTTCCGTAAGTCATGGGATAACAAAGTTCTACACTTATTAATTTCTTTGGACTTACCTTTTATTCACAACTATGGGGTGATACTGGCTGTTGTAACGGCAACAAACTACGAACGTTCAGGCTGTTTAAGACATCCTTATCAGTATCAACATATGTCCGCACTTTTTACAATAGGTCGCAACGAAGTACCCTGGCCAAACTACGATGTGGAACTTTACCTCTGGAGATTGAGCTTGATGGCCTAAAACCCCGTTCGAACAACGGCTATGTAATAAGAATAGTGCAGTTGAAGACGAGGTCCATTTTCTATCGAAATGTAATATATATTCCCATATAAGGTCAGTTTTTGGGCAAAATGCACGCTCTCTCAACCCTCTGTTCATTCGGTGAACTCATGTTCACTTACAAATTGATTGATATATTGATTGGATACGACTTCTAACCAACTGAAAATGAACCTTGCCTTCATTATGTAATGAACATTGCCTTACCCGTCCCCAGGGATGACGCGGTGATACGTTATGACAACAAACATTAAATCTTCAGTCCCATGAAAAGAAAGTAGCATGTCTGCCTGGCAACACCGACGGCAGTCGTTACCTTAATGTCGCAGTGCAAAACTAACCATTAGCTGCGAGTTACCTTAAAGTTAAATGTATACCCGCGAGAATTTAACATTTAACATACATAAGTAATAGAAATACATCGTCACATATTTCAAATCACAGCGGTCAGCGGAATTGTTGCGGTCACGGTTTCCAGAAATGTAACCGTTGTCCT
>VKKT01004053.1:25027-35404 GCA_008038995.1 Haliotis laevigata | reverse complement strand
ACTGATTTGGACAACTTGATGACGCATGAACGTCTGCGAGTAGAAAATACCAGAGTTTGGTTAGCGTCAGTTACATCCTCACGGTTCCGAAAACAATTTCAGAAAAAAATATATGAACATTGTTTGGAATATTTACCGAAATAATTGTTTCCAGTTAAATGTCAAATCAAAAGACCGTGTCATCAAATATATAATGTCAAACTTTGGACTTTAAAAGAATGTTTTTTAATAAACTACAATGCAATAGAATGTTAGTTTTTTCGCCATTAGTCAGTTACGGCTGTTTTTCAGCAACACCAACAGTAGATCCCCACAAGAAGTCAAGACTGGTCCACTTTAGTCTGTAAAACTCATAACACCGAGCCACCTTACTGCAAAACCTACAGACAGCATTTATGAACATTTATTGTATTTTAGAACAACCAATCACAAATTACTAACCAGCGAAAAAGGCTCGCTGGTTAAACATTCTTCACAACGAGAGATTCTGTACAGTATGTAATTCGCAGGAAACTGGCAATGAGTTCCATTATGTATCTAGATGTATGGTACTGGCAGATTAACATTCTTAACCAGGAATCAATCCGAAAGAGATCTAAGTGTAAAACCCAACACAAAATCCAGAATTGTGATGTAATTACCCATGGTATTCTAAAATTGATTAAAATTAAGTTCACAAATCAATATAAAATCAGTACAAAGGTATCATAATACAAATTCAGAGTCGGTATAATACAAGAGCAGTAAACCAACTTGCAAACATAGGCTAAGCACGGCTTAAAATGATCGTCACACACAATGCGAGATCTAATGTGAGATGAGAATAACATGCTCCCCTTATATATCAAAGAGAATGCCTAGAAAATTCCAAAATAGTTTCGATCAAATGATTTCAGAATAGGCTTTCCAGATCATTCTAATTTGTTCTCAGCCCTCCTCGAGATGCCTAAAATGTTGTAGCACAGGTGTAGATAGAGCACTCCACTGCCCGTCACTGACTCCACAGGTACAAGGTATATCAGGTGAAACTTTATTGTACAATGTATAACGCTGTCTCATAACAGTTCAATTCTTCTTTTATTTCGGTTTGTAGGCCATCGGCCCGTGTACAATACATACAAAAAGAGTATATTTTCGTAGAATAGGAGAAACTTTACAAAGTAATTCAATTAAATGGCTGATGCTGTAACATTTTTATCTATGAGCAAGAGCTTTTTTCATGTATAGAACAATTTACAAGGGTATATCTACAATTGCAGGAACATAACTGACTCTAATTACATTGTAAGCATACACTCAAACCAAAAATGTATAACATTTTCAGTCACCCACTCTCCACACATTCTACAATACGTATCTACATTCACACCCCGTATATTACACCGTAAAGGGAAGGATTTTAATCTAAGAAGGCAAATGTCTCATGAGAGTATATATGTGAGTGTAAAATACAACCGTTGGTGTTTCCTTTGAGAAGTAAATGTGTTTATTTGTTTGTTTTTGTTTTGTTTTTGTTCTGTTTTGTTGTTTGCTTGTTTTTCTTTTTTTCTTTTGTTTTTGATGTTTTTGGGTTTGTTTTTTGTTTTGCTTTTTGTTGTTGTTGTTTGTTGTTTTTGTGGGTTTGTTTGTGGGGTGTTGTTGTTGTTTGTTTGTTGTTGTTTTGTTTAAAGCAGCACTCAGCTACGTTCCTTTTATTTGACGAGGACTGCAAATATTCGAGTCTGGACCAGACAATCCACTGCTGGACAACATGAGCATCGACCTACACAAACGAGAAACGGTGACATGTATCAGAAGACCAGTTCCACATATATAAACCGGATCTTCACGGTTTTGAGTGATAAACAGATAACAAATTAAATTGTTGACATGTAAAACTTGTACAATATCCCTTTCACATACCCCGAGGGTGGTCTGCCGCTGATTTAAAACCAAACGTAGGCTCAAACGTTTTAGCTGAAGCCTGCAGAACAGATATCCATGTACTCTTGCAATATTCATCACATTTGGCAAGTAACACAACGTCGTCACGAAATGGCCTCATGAAATCGGGAAATGAAGAGACAAGGCATATGGGCTACCGGAAATAATATTTACGAGCTCTACAGCAGTGCAGTAAATGTATCAACAGCAAGTAATGCGATACCTACTGCACTGTGTAGAGTGCATACAAACTGGTCTCATAATTCTTTCTCCGCTTTGCGTTTCCGGTCAGTATGACTGGTTAACGAGCGGAGGGCTTTGAAGCCGGACCCAGTGTTACAAAGCAATGTCAGTGTAATGATCCAGTTACTATGTTTACAGCTTAAAACAGACTGCGGGTTGTAAGGCTCCAAGAACAACTGGGTATATTTCGAACAGTGTTGCCACTGCGCCACCACACCTGTCATCAGGATTTATCAAGTTTGTTGTACGATGTGCTCTGATGAACTCGATGTCCTTAGTGGCAACTTGTAGGGGTCGCCATAGACATTACACCCGATTCACCCAGGAGCCTTCTGAATATGGCACATCGTGCCAAAATATAGATTTTGTAATTTTGTTGGTGGCTGTGTTTTTGTTGGGTTTTTGTTTGTTGTTTCTTTGTTTCTTTGTTTTGTTTTGTTTTGTTTTGATTTATTGTTATGTTATATTTGAGGGTGGGGTGTTTAACGCCGCTCCCAGCCATATTCCAGATGGAATAGACCAGACAATCCAGTGATCAACATCATGAGAATCGATGTTGGAATTTGGGATGCGATAGCATGTGTCAACCAAGTCAGCGTGCCTGACCCACCCGAACCTGTAAGTCGCCTTTGACTACAAGCATGGGTTGCTGAAGACTAACTGGCAGGCTGTAGCAGACAATATTCCGGGTTACTCTTGATGCAATAGAAAGAACTGCAGTTAAATTCGATTATGTCTTTTTAACTATCTTTCTTTCCTGCGACAGTTTAAAACATTTAATCGATCCATTTCGATGTGTACAAATAAAGTGGATTAATGAGGACTGGAATGAAAATGACTTTGCACAACATGACCCAGCTCTGCGTTTAATGCAGTAAATGTGTGCCAGAAAGCGCAGGTTAATATATTTTCAAAGGTAAGATATGAGTTAAATACCGTTCAACAGTTATGTACGATGCAATTCTTTCCATTTTTAAATCTTTACGACAGATTCATATTTCAAGATATTTTCAGATGCAAATCAAACATATGATAGAATCCACCGAGCGGTTCTTTTGCCCCTCAGTTTATGATGTTTTTATGCATTCAAGATGACCGTGCCATGTTCGTCGTATGTCAAGGTCACAATCGCAAGGTTAATGTGATGCACACAAAAAGTATAGATGCGTCTGCTGAGTAAACACGCTTGATTGTGCTTTTGACCACGATCAAGTAAACAGTAAGCTCTAATTCAGGGATTGTTCCTCAGAATCGAAAAAATTCACAACATTAAGAGCTTCTGAAAAAGCATCCTTCCTCAAGGCTACACTCGTATAATCCAGGAGACACATTATATCAAATCATAAATAGAAATTCAATGTTATACATGATTTTATTGTCAAAACGTTCTGTCTAATTACTTTCACAAACATAAGTATTTTTGTAATGAATTTCATCGTGCTAAGGGGCCGATGGTTTTATATCTGGCGGAACCGATGCCGGTTGAATTGTTTGAAAAATATCACATACTTCTGAAAATGCAGAAAAAAACATATTTCTTCTCAGGTAATTTATCAAATTTAATCGTTCGCTGTTCATACATTATATTCTGAAAAAGTATTCAGTTGTTGTCAAATACACTGGGTCGGTCTTTTAATAGAAAACTATTTAAATATTTTTGGCTGAAAAAAAAATAACATTCTGACACCCCAGATAATTAAATGGTCGGCCCCAAAGTGGACAAGTCGAAGTGGACATCCTGAGGAAAGTCAGTTCCAGTGTTACTCACATCAGGTGTAAAAGGTTACACAAAAGACTCTTCAAGTCCCCGATCTGATGCTACACTGACATGTAGCACTATCCGCTGTCTTTGACGGCTCGTCTTCGGAAACATCAACAGACGGATTGATGTATGACATTGCCACCGTCGACACTTGTAGATGGTCTATTTGTGGTTTAGTGCCGAGATCATCAACAACAACACGTGACCTGTTGCTGGTCCAGAGTGCATTCAGCAAGGCCTTGTGACTGTGAGACTTCCGGTTCAATATGGCGTTAATGAGATCTCGAAATCCATTCCGGAAGTTCTCATTAAGCCCGCCGTAAAGAACTGGATTGATAGCGCTGTTGGTGTACATCATGATGATGGCGGAGAAGTACAGNGGACTGTACCAGTCTGGCAGCTGAAAACAGACAAAACAAAAATCAGGATCATGCATTCAGAAACATGGGTGAACCTTTACAACGCAGGTGATTTGGTTTTGTGCAATTTGCTGCATCAACGATTTTCCGGAATACGAATTAGATGTGAGCTATTTATGCCGATTATCCACGGAACTGAACGGAAGTGGTTAGAAAATTACCGGGAATAAAAGATCAGGAAAAGAATAAGAATTCAGTGAAGACTGTTGCCATGGAAATCTTGTGTCCTTGGAGACTATGAATATTCGTGACTGGGTCAAACAAAACAATGGTCTATAGTTTAGTTAAGTTTGATTAGCGCCTCTTTGAAGAACATTATTTCAGTTACTGTGTAAGGAAATTTGGAATTAATACCTTTCTTAATGGAAAAAGGTCTGTACACATACACACTGGTCACTGAATATAAACTGTTTGGCAAAATCAAGTTTAACGGGGTTTATTCTCTATGTAGCCGACAGTAGAAAGAACCGTTGTAAAATGTATTAGGTCTTTTCAACCATCACTCATTCCTGCAACGGATTGTGAAACGTAATCTGTGGCTGGATAATTTGGTGTAAAAAGTAATTGGCTCAATGAAGACTGGGATCGGAAATGAATTGGCCACCACATGACCCCTGCCATGGGTGAAATGATGCAAAAGTGTGCCCAAAAGGCAAATTGATTTAAAACGATAATGTGTTAAATCTAAATTTATAATGTGTTAAAAGCATGAAGTCATGCAGGAGTATTATTTGAGTGCTGACTCTGCGCCGATAAAGTTCACTTCTTGTATAAAATATAGCTATAATAAAGTCATATAAAAATCAAACATATGATCATATGACAAAACCACCTTTTTTATGTATAACACTTACTTCTGTCCTGCTGTTCGGCCCTTCAACATAAGACTAAAAGAACATAAAACTTTAGTTGGAAAATCTGATATCAAACCTGCCCTCTCAGAACACATGGTTAACAATCCCAACCACTCTATCAACTGGCAACACATCGAAAGCCTGGCTTCCAACATCAGCAATTGGCGCAAACGAAAACTGTGTGAGCCAATCAACATAAGAAGATCAGTGCCTGAGATCAACAGAGATCAAGGGGTTTACCTCCCCAGCGCCTGGTTCATCACACAGAAATCATAGACTCTCAAACTCTATCTGCTTTAACCACTCGGCTATGTAAACACACCCTTGCCCCTATTGTAAATACATACCCTATCATTGTATTCTGCTCTTTGATCTCACTGCATTGTTTGTACATACTTAATTATACCTCCTCTTTCCCTTGTATATAATCAATTTACATATCTGGCTTCCTGTACATCTGTATATATACATACTGTACTGTTCACTATCACCATTATTCACCTGAAGAGCCCAGAAACGTTGCGGAAAAATAAACCAAAAAGTTGTTATCCATAAGATTTGTCTTGTATTACTACACTAACTTCTAAATGCCTTTGAAGAATTGCTGTTTAGTTAATGGTACATTCGGTTATGAAAAAAGTGTCGTGTTTGAAGTGAGTGAAAAAAGGTATCAGATGTGATGAAATACTTCTTATGTTTTGGGGCGGTGGGGTAGCCTAGTGGTTAAAGCTTTGGCTCGTCGAAGACTCGGGTTCGATTCCCCACATGGTACAATGTGTGAAGCCCATTTCTGGGGTCCCCCGCCGTGATGTTGCTGGAATATTGCTAAAAGCGGCGTAAAACCAAACTCACTCACTGCTTCCTTTAACACAGTCTTTAGCAATATAATAGTATCAGTTCAAATGTTAATTGCATATTGCATAGTCATAACAACTTTTAAACCTGAAAAATACCCTTTAAATATTTGTACCTAACATGTGGGAGAAGGTTATGTTCTAAAATCATCAGAATTTAAAAAACGTATCAAGTTTTACTGTTCAGCTCCTAACAATCCTCAGAAAATGTTCAATGGTTACATGTTAAAGGCACAATTTCAAAATATTTCGACAATATTTTGGCCTATATTATATGCTCACTTTACCTTCCTATTGATGCAATAAAAGACTTATTATCCCTTACGACTTAAAATCGATAATTGAAACTTCAAGGCTAACAGCTTCCAAACAGAGAAATATATGGAATGCAAATAATTGCTCCGTAGATCGAAAACTGTCGCACGCAGTGTTGTCGGTGTTTGCCGAACCGGTTTCAATCACAAGTTGCGTTTACGTTTTTGAACCAGACATTAGCGTCATTTTGTCTGGGACGGAGTTCTGTATCCAAAGGAGTTATAGGATATTCGTAAAGATCACTCAGAGGAACATAACTCTATGGAATTCGCTTGAAATAATGTTCAGTCGGAAGAGAGAACGATTTAGTGCAGCGTTGCATTAATTCATTCGAACGTTTTGATTTAATTTTGTAATCTAAATACATAGTTTCATTTATTTTGCAATTAATTATATGGTCGTTTCCCTGAGGGCTGACAGTATTATTGAGAGAAATTGATTTATTTTTAGAAAAGTGTAGTGTGAAATAGTGCCTTTAAATTGTCATCTTGGTGTATCGTATACCGGCATTGTAATGTACAACCGTTGGTGTGTTGTGAAAAATACTCTGAAACATAATTAAATTCACGAGACGAATGAGCCGCTTTCGTTGGTTGTGAAACAAACCGAGCAACCATGTGCAGAAGCCGTTTGTCAATACGGCAAGATATATTTATTGCCTGACGCATAAAAGATAAGAAAAGAACGCAGGGCTTGATATTTACCTGCGGAAGACGTCGTTATCTGGACCAACGTCAGTGAAATGTTAATCACTCACATGCTTGAGAAGAAAAACATAAACGGATTTGTGGACCCCTTTATGCCCCCCTTTGTACCTTGTGTCAATCCGGACACGAATAAACACTTCACGGTTGTATCGAATGAACAGTTTTAGTGTTGGAGGTTACTCAGTACAATGGGTATTTCCATGACGCTCTCGAGAATCCAATAAGTGTTGTTTCCTGAACAATACTGGCAGAAACAACCCAAGCCAAAGGTACACCTGTAACATTTGATGCGAACCGGCACCTGTTTTAATGGTGCATATTTTTCTCTTTTGATTGTGAAAAAGAGATACATGATACACTGTTCCTGTTCCCGAGTGGTGCAGTGGCCCGATGCGCCAGCAGAGTTGCATTCCCTGATTGTGGTTCGAATCCCCGTTCGCCCCGATATCTCACTACGTGACAGCACCTTAACTGTACTCCTTGGTTTTCCCAAAGTGTAATCGCTTCAGGTTTTGCTCCCATATTACTAAGCTGACATGTCAGGGCACAACAGAAATACTGTTGAACTCACTCACTCACTCACGGCCCATCCGCATATGGCTCCTATGATGACTGGTTCGAATCTCAGTCTCAGAGTCTTGGTGTTCAGCACCATGCCTATGTGTTTGTGGGGTTCAGCAAATAGTAAACGTCATTTCCTACTTACCAACAGTTCAAAGCGGCAAAAAATTCAAAACTGGTACAGACGATTTTGATGATACCGTAATAAAGCCCACAAACACAAGTAGGGTGCTGACAGCATAACATTATTACATGGCAGCGAGTATAACGTGATACATCACAGCATGATTGCATAACATGACACCGTAACATCACAGTATGACCACATAACATGACACCGTAACATCACAGTTTGACCACATAATATGATACCGTAACATCACAGTATGACCACATAACATGATACCGCAACATCACAGTATGACTGCAATACATGACACCGTAACATCACAGTATGACACCATAACATGACACCGTAACATCACAGTATCACCACATAACATTAAACCGTAACTTCATAGTATGATCGCATAACATGATACCGTAACACCACAGTATGACCCCATAACATGACACCGTAACATCACAGTATGACTGCATAACGTGATACCGTAACATCACAGTATCACCACATAACATGACACCGTAACACCACAGTATGGCCACATAACATGACATCGTAACATCACAGTTGACCACATAACATGACACTGTAACATCACAGTATGACCACATAACATGACACCGTAACATCACAGTATGACCACATAACATGATACCGTAACACCACAGTATGACCACATAACATGACACCGTAACATCACAGTATGACACCATAACGTGATACCGTAACACCACAGTATGACCACATAACATGACATCGTAACATCACAGTTGACCACATAACATGACACTGTAGCACCACAGTATGACCACATAACATGACACCGTAACATCACAGTATGATCGCATAACATGATACCGTAACATCACAGTATGACCGCATAACATGACACCGTAACACCACAGTATGACCGCATAACATGGCACCGTAACATCACAGTATGGCCACATAACATGATACCGTAACACCACAATATGACCACATAACATGATTATGTGATAGTGTGACACAGCATGACAACATGACATGACAACGTGACAGGAAATACACAAGGAAGTGTGACAGCATAACATGATAGCAAAGCAGAATGACGGCGTGTCAGCATAAAAGGTTACTAAGGCAGTGTGACACCGTTACATCACAGCATGACAACACAAAATGATAACACGACAGCGTGACAACATGACCTACCCTCTCCTCTTGGTCCTCTCTGTACAGCTCAAACAGCTTGGAGACTTGGAAGGGAATCGTGCACACCATAAAGACGATGAGGACCGAGAACAGCATCTTCACAACCTGTACACAAAAGGCAGGAGATAGTGATTAGGACTGGCATGATTATATTACACTACTTATCTTCACCACATTAGGGCTTCGTATCATACACGCGAGTGTGACGGATGGGCTTAATGACGTTTATAGTCAGCAGCATTTCAATTAGCGTGTTAGCTAACAGATCCTGGAAATATAAAAGATCAAATCGTTGAGTTCCTGATTAAAGATGTATGTACAGTAAATTTGTGGTATTAAATATACACATAAACAAACAAACAAACAAACAAACAAATAAATAAATAAATAAATAAATAAATAAATGTTTGAATGAATGAATGAATGAATGTTTAATTTGAAGGAATGAATGAATGAAGCAAAATGTGTGTGAAGTGAAATAGGCCCAAGGGTTATAAATCAATTAAAGGAATATTAAAGTGTAATGAAATACATATTTCGCGTATGTAAATTGATTGTTGAACTCAAAGGAATGAAATATTAAAATGCTGACAGCATATACGATCCTGCGTTTTAATGACAGTGTTAGAACTTAATGTCTATTATACCTTTCTCTTCGACCTTTGCTGAATGGCGGTCAAGGAGAGCTCTCCTGAACTGGGGACAATCCTGTTAAATCGGAGCTTGAGGACAATGACTGTGTAGGCTATTGTCATGACGATCATAGGCACCCAGTTGAGCACGACCACCACAAGGGTCCAGTAGGCTCGCTTCGAGGTTAAACCGTTGTCACAGACGCCGTCGGAAGTCACCTGCACTGGCCAGACGTCGGTACAGAACCTCTCAAGGTGGTTCTTCCAGCGCCGCTCGTTATACGTGTACACTAGCAGTGACGGTATGCCAATAGCAGCTGAGGACAACCAGACCAGAACGATCACCACGCTGACCTTCCGTTGAGTCACGCGAGACTTCAGTGGAAAGATGATGGCGAAGAAGCGATCCCCTGCGATGGCCATCAGAGTGAAGACGCTCGCACACATGGCTGTGACTACAGGAGACAAATAATATCGTTGGACGAATATGAATACATGACATATTTTATTGATAACAACTTATTTTTTTATTCTTATGTATTGTTATCTTTGTATATTAACACCCCACACTCCAGACCCGCACCACACACACACCACACACCACACACCCGACACACACACTCACACACCAGGCCAAAAAAACACCACCACCCAAACACACATCCCACATCCACACTCAACACCCCCCACACACACACACCACACTCCACGCCCATACTCCACGGCCCACCCTCCAAACCCACGCTCCACGCCCCACGCTCCACACCCACGCTCTACGCCCCACGCTCCACA
>VKKT01004051.1:66234-77228 GCA_008038995.1 Haliotis laevigata | reverse complement strand
CATTTTGTAGGCAGAGTGTCGTTGGATACTTAGACCCGTACTGTAGGCAGAGCATCGTTGGATACTTAGACCCATACTGTAGGCTGAGTGTTGTCGGATACTAAGACCCATGTTGTAGGCAGATCGTCGTCGGATACTTAGACCCATTTTGTAGGCAGAGCGTCGTTGGATACTTAGACCCACATTGTAGGCTGAGGGTCGCTGGATATTTAGACCCATATTGTAGGCTCACTGTCGTTGGATACTTAGACCCATATTGTAGGCAGAGCTCCGTTGGATATTTAGACCCATATTGTAAGCAGAGCGTTGTTTGATAATTAGACCCATATTGTAGGCTTAGTGTCGTTGGAAACTTAGACCCATATTGTAGGCAGAACGTCGTTGGATGCTTAGACCCATATTGTAGGCAGTGCGTTGTTGGATACTTAGACCCATTTTGCTTAGATCCCTGTTGTAGTCTGTGCGTCACTAGAAACGTAGAACCGTGATGTATCATGTGCGTCGCTGGATACTTAGATCCTTATCGCAAACGGTGTGTCGATGGATACGTAAATACTTATGTAGACTATGTGTCGGCAAAATACAGTAATTAAATTTATTGATGCAATTTTAATGAAATTGTCTTTCAAAATATCCTGAGTTCCCTTAAATTGCTGGATCAGATGGATCAATACAAGCCGTCTGAAGAACGTCTTTAAATATACGAGTCATATTAAGAAGCAATCATTATTCCAACATGTAATGTTTTCATTCTTGTACTTTTAGAGTTTCTGTTCAAATAGGAGATATTCCAGGACCTAAATAAATATAAACTGCCCTTGTCTCTGTATCCTCAATTATACCACTGTGACTTAACACAATCAATATCTTTTGTTCATAATTAACGAGGTAACTCGACTTGTAATAAAAGTATAATATTGACATGCGTCCTACCCCATTAAACTATCCACCTACAGCTAGATCAATGATGCCGCACCAATCCCCATTACACAAAATATCATAAACGCCACAAAAGGCAACTCAGCTTGTTAACCCTCTAACAGGTTGCAGAGCGACAACAGTCTCCGGTTGATGGCCCGATACACGCACCAACAGTTGTCTTCCGAACACAGGCGATCGACAAATCACATGGAGGACGAAGTCCCAGGACGACAGCCTCCCTGCACCGCTGTGGACCTTTCTGCTATGCTGTAGACTAATGAAAAGCCATTACACAAACCGTTTCCATTGAAAGATACCGCTAACTAGAAACCCAACCCAGATTGTGTCCTAAACGAAATTGTAGTGGAAGAAAGCCCCGACAATTGTATTCATTAATCGGTAGCTGTTCTACCAAACCAACCATCAAAACCAGTGCCATTATGGTCCGAAACTGAACACATTATTAAAGTATTATGAACCAAAACACGATGCTTCCAGCCTCTGTTCCTGGCAATGTCTATTATGACACTGGCGGACTCGCTTTGTCTCTGTCGTCCAAGGAGAGCGAGCAGAACATGGGACGGTGGCTTTCTCTATGACGCGCGGCCACGTGATCACACCATTAGCATTTGTTTCCGACTCTTACGCCTCCAAGGGTTGAGGAAAGTTTTATAAACCACGGGTAAGATCCTGCTTCGTCCATTCCCTCCTCAGACCGACACCAACACACATCAGGTAGGGAACTTTTATTCCATGCAGCATAAGCTCGGCTCCGGTGATCCACGGTAGCGCTGGGCGAATATATGATATCTCGCACTTCTTTGTTACTATATTACTGGCTTAGCAGGATTCCATATCTCAGCTGAAACACGGATACTTATATTGTTAGCGATGTATTTGAATTATAACGGTTGATAGAAAATCTTTTTGTGATCTCTTAAAATGTCAGAACTGAATGTATTTTTTTATAAACGGAGAACATTTCAAATTATTTGATGATATTCAGGCAAGAAAATCCTCAGATTTCGTTTGGATGTGACCAAATTTGACTGTTTAATCTTTGTGCCATGGTGTAGAAAAATATTGAAGTCCCAGAATGTCGTTCATGGATTAAAATTTGTTGCATGATAAATTAGTCAGAGGTAAGTCTAAGATAGCTGGGAATTTAAACTAATTTGGCCTGCATGTTGTAATCCTCGCGTTTCGTTTCCTGTTTTAAGGATAAATTGTCATAAAAAGAAGAAACTTAAGATGAAATTTCAGTTTTCTTCTCTGGTTTAATAGGCTGCCAAACAACCAGAATTTAATCGGAAGTACATTTTATGGTTCTTTCATGATCGCTGTTTCAAAAGAACACGAATAATGTTCTCAATTTCCACTGTATATCAAATTCTCTTTTAATGAAAATATATATTTTACAAACATGAGCGCCGTCGTGCTCTCAAAGTATGTGTTTGTCTGAAGGTAGCTCGTTAGTCGACATCGGCGGGATATAGAAACTGGATAAGCTTATTCGATTGGACTTACTGACCGCGAGGGAGGGCGGAATCCATCTTTCGTTTGTACAGCGGCTTCTTGTTTTTATAGTTTTCTTGAGAACGAGGGTACATTGCTAGTGACTGGGGTTCTCTTTGATGGTTTAACGGGGTCGCGAAATATGGTTAAGGCTGTAACTTGATGTAAATGTATTCAGTGAAGCGCATGGTTTACAAAACACAAAGGCATACAATGAACAGTACCATCAGCTACAAGCTCTATGTTAAACTACAACCTCTAATGCTCATCCCCGTAGCAAATCGTAACTACTTCGGAAGGTGAAATTGGCCATGATCTTCCATTAATCGTACGCATGTGAGAGTGACAGAAATACTGCTCAATGTCTGATAGTGGCTGGTGTGGATTACCGAGTTCCATTGCGTGGCATCGCGTCTAATCTGAGAATACATGTTGCTAGCCGTTTCTATTGCATGAACATTTAGAAGCTCGGTTTCACGTATGCAGAGCCACGACAGAACGTTCACCCTATATGTCAGAACCCTAGCATATATGTGTGCTGATTTGGGATGCAGAAAATAATTTAGTAAAACTGTTTGTAACAGTTTGTTTTTGAGGATCTGAATATAATTCATCGTGAAACATGAAGAAATAAAACATGGGTTGAGTTTTGTCTCAGGGACCTGGCGCACGTAGTTTAAGTAGTTTCAGAGGCATTAAGGCAAATATGATTCACAGGGAAAATTGTTTAGCTGAGAGAAACTTAAAGACGTTCCGTGTGACGCTAGGGCCGCTTGGTACCTATGTCTTGTTCACTCTCGCCATGCTTATTGCACGAATGTTGCACGGTCGGCATCGCGCTTGGCCTATAGGGCTGAACTGTTGGCGATGTCGTATTGATTTCATTGTGTGAGACAATCACTCCAGGGGAGCTGTGGATTAGCGCAGTAAACTGTCAAATATAGTTACAACAGCATGTTTCAAAATGATCTTCGATGGCTCTTCTTCGCGCACGTAATGAGACGATTTCATTGAAGTATCTGCTTTGCAGGTCGCTGGATGGTGTTAAACTCGAGACACGATCACACATGGTGCCGTCGTTCTACGTCGACGTTTACATACGACACCGTCACACACTTATATATATATGCTTGAGAAACTTGTTCCAAGAAAGACATGTCTGTTTCAACATGTTTGAAAGAGCAATATATGTAACCTTTTTAGGAAAACGCAGAGATGTAATTAGTTCTTTTATAAAATGCCCGACTCGTGAAGAACTTCAAAAGATGTCGTTTATTCTAAATAATGTTTCATGTAAAATGTTCAGTGAATCCCTCAATGCCCATCGTCCCATATATATATAGGACATGCAGATTCGATATAGGATCTCTGCTGATTATAAACGATTGTGATCTTTGATGTGTGTTTGATGTCCAAATGCTGGCGGTGTCTTCAAGACAGGCTAGGTAGGGCAACTGTACATGCCAGTGAGGTTGTTCCCCGTTGGAAGCATATTTTCGTTATTCATGGCGAGGACTGAAAGCATGCCCTCTTTCATATGTCCACATAACGATAATGCCTTAAAATACACTAGTCCGTCTGTGCGCCGGACTCGACTGAGAACTAAGACCTTGGCGCGGTTGACCGTGGCAGACTGAGACAGTGTACTTCTTTCATTTTCCAAGTAATTTCAGCAGTGATATTATGTAAGAGAAACATTGATTTTATCGAGTAGAAAAGTGTCTTAATTGACCTGTACGATGGTTTCTTTGTAATTATCTGAACATTTCTATACTCTCATCCCTTAAACCACAATACTCTAAACTCCATACTAACCACCCCAGCGCTACTATTGCGCCTCCGTCCCCGACTATGTTGTCGCGCATTTCACACTATGAGTGGCACCGAGGACCTGTGGCTGGTTCTTACCTGGTCCTCAACCTGTCTCGTCAACGTCCGTCTTATCCAGATTACCATGCATGTTTTAGTATGGTCTATGTCGCTGTTATTTACTGATTACTGTCCACACCTTTGTTGTCGCCTTTCTTAGACCCCCGCGATTGTCTACACTTCTATTGTCGCCTGTCTTCCACCCGAGATTGTCCGTACTTCTGTTTGTTGCCATACTTCAACCCCCGCGATTGTCTACACTTCTATTGTCGCCTGTCTTCCACCCCCGCAATTGTCCATGCTTCTAAAATGGCATTGTGTATTCCATGCCTCTATTGTTGCCATACTTCCATCCCCGCGATAGTCTACCTCTATTGTCGCCTGTCTTTCACCCCCGCGATTGTCCATATTCCTATTGTCGCCATACTTCCACCCCCGCGATTATCTACCTCTATTGTCGCCTGTCTTCCACCCCCGCGATTGTTCATAGGTTCATTGTCGCCTGTCTTCCACCCCCGCAATTGTCCATGCTTCTAAAATGGCATTGTGTATTCCATGCTTCTATTGTTGCCATACTTCCATCCCTGCGATTGTCTACCTCTATTGTCGCCTGTCTTCCACCCCTGCGATTGTTCATAGTTTCATTGTCGCCTGTCTTCCACCCCCGCGATTGTCCATACGTCTATTCCCCGTTATTGTCTACGACTATTGTCGCCTGTGTTTCACTACCACGATTGCCCATACTTCTATTGTTCCTATACTTCCACTCCCTCGATTGTTCACCTCTGTCAACCCCGCGATTTCCCACAGTATTGTCGCCATATAACTACTCCCGCGATTGTCTTACTCTATTGTCACCTCACTTCCGCCCCTGCGATTGTCCACACTATTGTCGCCATACTTCCACACCGTGATTTTCTTCTTCTATTGTCGCCTTACTTAGACCAGCACGATTGTCCACACTATTGTTGCTTTATTGTAACCCGAGTGATTGTCCACACTATTGTCGCTTACTTCCACCCCCTCGATTGTCCACACTTCTATTATCGGTTTGCGTCCGTCCCAAGATTGTCTACACTTACGTAGACCAAAGCGATTGTCCACACTATTGTTGTCATACTTCCACCCCGCGATTGTCCAAACTGTTGTTGCCATACTTCCACCCCGCGATTGTCCACACTGTTGTTTCCATACTTCCACCCCCAAGAATGTCCACATTTTTGTCGCTTTACTTCCGATCTGTGATTGTATACCTCTATTGTCGCCTTACTTAGGCCCCCGCGACTGTCCTCACTATTGTTGCCTTACTTCCGCTCTGCGATTGTCCACCTCTCTTGTCGCCCCTTACTTCCGTCCCCGCGATTGTCAACACTATTACCGCCTTACTTCCACTCCGCGATTGTCCACACTATTACCGCCTTACTTCCACTCCATGATTGTCCACACTATTGTCGCCTTACTTCCACTCCGTGATTGTCCACACTATTACCGCCTTACTTCCACCCCGTGATTGTCCACACTATTGTCGCCTTACTTCCACTCCGCGATTGTACACACTGTTGTCGCCTTACTTCCATCCCATTATCGTCCACACTATTACCGCCTCACTTCCACTCCGCGCTTGTCCGCACCATTACCGCCTTACTTCCACTCCATGATTGTCCACACTATTGTCGCCTTACTTCCAATCCATGATTGTCGACGCTATTGTCGCCATACTTCCGTCACTGCGATTGTCCACACTTCTATTGTCGCCTTACTTCCACTCCGCAATTGTCCACACTATTACCGCCTTACTTCCACTCCGCGATTGTCCACACTATTGTCGCCTTACTTCCACTCTGTGATTGTCCACGCTATTACCGCCTTACTTCCGTCCCCGCGATTGTCTTCACTATTGTCGCCTGTCTTCCACCCCGCGATCGTCCACACTTCTATTGTCGCCTTACTTCCACTCCGCGATTGTCCACACTATTGTCGCCTTACTTCCACTCCGTGATTGTCCACACTATTACTGCGTTACTTCCGTCCTCGCGATAGTCCACACTATTGTCGCCTTACTTCCACCCCGTGATTGCTCACACTTCTTTGGTCGCCTTACTTCCACTCCCGAAATAGTGAGCTTCACTACTCCGTTCTTTTAACCCTCCTCCCAAAAGGCTGGGGCGTGGCTGGGAGGAGTTATACTAAACACAGCCCTAACACAGGAAGGCAAGTACACCGTATATGATGCAGAGATATCACGAGGATATCTTAACCCCGTTCTTGACAATACACTGTGAATGTAGAACGGTGTGTTCTAAATATTCTAATTCAACAAACCGACGCATTAATATCGAAACAGCTTGCACTTTTTACATTGGCCATGTGAACCTGTAAATTAAGCAAACATGACGCCGCTGAAATAAAAAATTTACTTTTATATTTTATTTCTGTATTGATTTCGGTGTGGAAGCACTGTTTTTTTGTGGTACGTAGAAGCTACTTGGTGTTCGCCTCGCCGACGGCAAGCCACACACAGACATGCCGTTGGACTGTTCCTGCAGATATATTATGACATTATCTGCCAGTGGGAGCCTACAATATATCAATCCACCCAAACACAAGCCGACCCATCAGACATGGGGATTTGAAATAGCAATACGATCCCTCATGTCGGATGATTATATAGCTGTAAGGAGATAAGTGCGGTAGATGGTATCATTAAGGGGATTTCAAAGATGCAGGCTTTGTTGTGATCCCTTGTAGCGTTGACTCAGCAGCCAGTCAGTGGACAGTCAGTGTCCAATACGTGTCCAGTCAGTGTCCAATACGTGTCCAGTCAGTGTCCAATACGTGTCCACTCAGCATCCAATACGTGTCCAGTTAGTGGACAATCAGCATCCAATACGTTTCCACTCAGCATCCAATACGTGTCCAGTTAGTGGACAGCCAGCATCCAATACGTGTCCACTCAGCATCCAATACGTGTCCAGGCTGTGTCCAGTACGTGTCCAGAAAGATGTCATACGGCATTCATTGTTCTGGAAAATCAAAGTTTCGATAACTTCTTTGAGTGGCATGTTTTGATGGATGAACAGCTTCTTTATTGGGATGATACAGATTCTTGTATCGTTGTCAAGCAAGTATGACATGCTTGTATACTTGCTTGATAACAATACAAGAATCTATATCGGGACGTCGCATCATCCGAATATGGAAGTTGTGCATCCATTAAGTTTGTCCTTGTCCAGTTCCGATGTTATGGGGCGAGTCCCAACAGTTGCTGCAAATATATTGTGCCACATCAAAAATATGGATGCCTATTTGGTTTTGGGGATTTTCATTTTCGGATATAAATCAAGAAACAGATATACATTTAAGCTTTACCATTCGCATTTCTGTCTAAACGTCAAAGATTTTGCTGGGTGAGGTTGCAATGTTTTACCAAGTTACCGTATTCAGGTGTGACAACGTACCAGTGTAATACGACATGGGGCACAGTAACGAAAACAGTCCACAATTAAGACAGGAGTGGGTCAGTTGGGCTTTACGCCGTTTTTAGCAATATTCCATCAATATCACTGCAGGCGACACCAGAAATGGGCTTCACACAATGTATCATGTCGGAAGCGAACTCTTTAACCAGTGGGCAATCCCACCGCCCCATCAAGACAACAGGGCACACTAGAGCTACTATATCCCCTGGCCTCTACATCTTATATACATGCACACGAACTATACGCTGGGTCTTTCTGTTTGGTGAAATTGCCTTTAAGTCTTACATGTTTTGGGTATGTACGAGCAATGTATGACTACACGTGACGTACACGGGACGTGTAGGTGTAGGTATGTCCCAGGTACAAGGGAAACACCGCCGTTAGAGGGGTCTTCTTTATGCCTTAATCCATCGTATGCTGAGTAGGTTGCGCCTTCCAGACACTTGGACAGATCACAGCCAGTACCGTACCCGTGCTCGCAAACAGGTAACTCCCGCGTTACTTCACACACCACGACGCTGTTGGGAGCACGTTAATCCCATCCGGATGGTGTGACGTGGCATATCTCACATGTATGGGTTTCAGCGTGACGAGAGTTTGACCTCAAGAWAACACATTCACTCGTCAATCGAAGCTTATGATGTCGGTTACTGGATCGTCTGTTTCAGACCCCATTATTTACAAACAGTCGTCATATAGCTGGAATGGTGTTTGCTGCAACGTTAAAAAAACCCAACTAATTTGACTGCAGTAGGTCTTGATGCTGACCATTGTCCAGGTAGAAGAGGAGCAAAGACAGTGCTGCTGCCCCATCTCCAGCCAGTTAATGCGTTAAACTCATTCGGGTTATCCAAGTTCCACTGTATTGTTATGTAGAATCCAAAGTAGGACTATTTATGTCGCTCTCGTTCTTCGAAATAATATTAATAAGTTTGGAACTTATCTACGGTAATCAATTTTCCAACACCGACGGAGCCTGCTTGAATATTGGGAAGGTTAATTTTGTTTGATGGAGATATGTCTTCTAAAACTGATCCAAGAATATGCAGTATTCCCAAAATCGATTTACGTTTCGCTAGATGTTCGTGTATTTTCATCCCTGAGGATCATACATTGATTCAACACCAGGACGATTTCATTAGATTGGCTCCACAATTTGATTAGAACCCTCCGTCGTGATTCACATTTGTTTCAGTATTGAGAATTCAAAATGTTCTTTGACCGTTGACGTAAATGTTGAGCACTGGGTATATAAAAATGAAAATTTAAGTAGATGGTTTTCAACATTCCAAAGCAGGAAAGTATATCACATGGAACACGCTGAATTAAACTGAGTGTCAATATCAAGAAGTTTAGATCTTACGCAAATTTAATGTAAATTCATTTGTGTCCACGGAAAGAACAGACATAACTATGTTAACCTTTCTATTTCTCTTACGCAACGAACCAATTGTGCTAAAGAAAAATATTTATTTGTACGTCACGTATATTTTTACGCTGGAGGCAATCTTAAAGTTTACAGGCGTCTTTTCTTCTCAGCGTGTGACATTTTAATGGATGAAGATACTGAAGCAGTTTGAGCGTACGTAATGAATAGTCACTGTTTAAAGAAAACTTGCTGGTTAAAAATATATGCAGTTACTTAACATGTCAATAAATTCAGATTAAGACAGTTGATGAGTTGAATTCAGAGATCCGGTGAGATTTGTTCGGTTTTTTTAAGTATACAGATTCGGATACTGATATAAGGTTACCAAGCTGTTAACGCCGTACGTCGTATTATAAATAATAAGAAGTTGACATCCATAAAACTTGTTTAACTTATGCATTCCACTTCTAAATGCCCTTCAAAGATTTTAGCCGGGCGATCATGTTCGATTCCCCCATATTGGTACAATATGTATGTGTGCTTGTCAAGAACACACTCCCGTAATGACGACAGTGTTGAAAGACCTCTTCAATTAAATTGTTCTATAAAGTTCTTGGATAAGAATTCTTATCGAGGGCGCCATACTTCGCTTTGGTTCGTTGCGCCCTTTGTGGAGGAAGGTTCCACTGGTCGGCGGTTCAACTCTCTGTTTCGTCCTTATAAAGATTAAGGAATTCACCCTGGTGCCAAGCAAATACCACCTGCCTCAGTGTCTTCCCACGTCAAGCTGGCACACCATCATATACCGGAAGCATTACTGACAGCGGCGTATAAAGCCCAACAACATCACTTCCCAGTCTGTGACGTTCTGTTAATACAATATACAGAGCATATAGATATATATCTTCAATGCGCTTCAGTCGAGTTTTACTGGGTTTCAGCAGTTTTACAACCATATCACGGTAGCGGACAATGAATCTTGGTGTTGCGAACGAGGATTATTGGCGTTGCCAACCAGACTTAAATCAACTAGGCATTCCCGTTACATAACGACTGGGAGTCTGCATACCTCGGAGGTGTGCAGGATGCTGGTTGGCATTGTTGTCTCACTTTACCTACTAACATATCTTCCATCCCCGGAAAGAAGATGGCGAAAGTAAAACACATCCCGGGGTGGCTGATCTTACGTTACGGAAACAGCCCAGCCCAGAACTCAACGTGACAAACGAGCCTCGTTTCTGTGCTCCATGGCCAACTGTCTCGCGGGATCTTCTGATTTTGTGCACATGCATAAAGTCGGGTTGTATGGACCGATGACCCGGACAATTAGACTTACAGCGTGATAGAACTCTGTGACTCGAAGCAGGGCGTCATGCAAGTGTCTGCAGAACAACAGACACCTGACACAGATAGAGGACGTAGCGGGAATCTATTATTGATGATACATCTTTACCCAGGGACCTCAGGTGACGTCTCTGGAGGGTAACTGATATCAGTACGCAGGTGCCATTACATACGTGTACAATGCCGTGTTACGTGGAAATACACTTTCTGCCATATCCATTGCATTGGCAGATGTCAACATGGTAACACCGTAACTCTAACGTTTGTCTCTGACATGGTAATACTTTTAACGTATGAATATACATGCAGATCGTACACAAGGGAGACGCTGTTCAGGGGAACAAAGGAGCAATGGCGTTTGTTAAACATTCTCTACACAGACACAAATACCAAACAGCACAGTAACAGTAACAAACCAACTCGACAAATGATCTCGGTTGCTATTGTGTGTGCATTTATCTCAAATGGGACTCATATCTCCGAGAGTATGAACCTGA
>VKKT01004050.1:86448-100431 GCA_008038995.1 Haliotis laevigata | reverse complement strand
AAACCCTCTGTATATAGATATACCACAACTGTAGTAGGAATGTACCTTTAAATCATCTGTATGTAAATGTACTACACCTGTAGGGGGAATGTACCTTAAAATCTTCTGCATATAGATATACCACAGCTGTAGTGAGAGTGTACCTTTAATCCCTCTATAGGTAGTAGGAATGTACCTTTAAATCTTCTGTTTATTAATATACAACTGTAGTAGGAATGTACCTTTAAACCCTCTGTATATAAAAATACCACATCAGGTGGCCAGTGTTATCAATGTTGCCGATATATCTACGATCACATCCAATATAGAACACCTTCAAATGGTCATGTGATTATTAAGTTTCGGCATACATCTGTACATATGATGTTCGCCACGTCTCTTTGGTCGATACTTTTTATCAGATAAAAGTTTAAAGGTAACGGAAGCTGGTGATAACGTGTGAAGCCTGTATGATAGATGGCATGTACACAGTTCATAATTAACACCATGGGTTTACACTGGTGATAAATGTCACATTAACAGGATTAAACACCAATTCAGGGAGGAATATTTGATCGTTATGATAGTCACAGACGACCCATCTCCCAGAATGGTACGTGGTAACTATGTTGTGTTCATGGATTCAAATTGGCTGACTATATTGATGGTATTGACCATTTTCTTATGAATGTCTGTGTCATACTTTTTGTGTCAGCTTCTGGTGGGTTGAATAGGTTTAAGGTTGTTTTGGATATTGTATTCTTTTAATATACTACAAATATGTATTTATCAAATGTCTACACTTCTGACACCTTTGAGTGTGCATTAAATATACTTTCTCAGCCCTTCATTTCCAAAAAGAAGTGACTGACTTGTATAGTGCCTCAAAAAGTAAGTTTCTGTTACTGTAATATCCCTACCTCTATATTTGTTGTACCGTATATTACCGTCTATAAGCCGAATTTTGAGGATTTAAAAAAGCAGTCTATAGAAGGGGGTCGGCTTATCTATGAGTTACGCTTTTGTCAACCTTTTTCCAGGGGTAAGAAAACAACATCATATCACTTTGTGTGAACAAACAACAGACAACTTTGTCAGTAAAGACGTCAAATTTGAAATTAAACATCACTAGACAATATTATTTACCTTTTAAGTGCTAAGTTGTTTTTGCTGGGCATTGTATTATTTGCAGGGATTAAGATTACCGTGTGTATTTGAGCCAGAAAAAGCTATCAGCTGTGCACATGTTGCCCGG
Source organism: Haliotis laevigata (assembly GCA_008038995.1). Classification (NCBI taxonomy): domain Eukaryota; kingdom Metazoa; phylum Mollusca; class Gastropoda; order Lepetellida; family Haliotidae; genus Haliotis; species Haliotis laevigata. The sequence goes on along the minus strand of VKKT01004050.1, from coordinate 99,197 downwards.
CGATCAAGTTCAAACATGCACAACGGGAAGAATTCGGATGCAGTCATCATTAACATATAATACAGAATACTATTATTTAACCCAAAGAAATATATCCTAGCATTGTGTAATTATAATTACAGTTTTTGCTCTATAAATGTGAAATATATGTAATCAACACTAAGGTTATATGGAACCTCATGACCGTGGTAAACGGAAGTTGTACGCACATGGAATGGGGTAAAATAAGCAAGCCATTTAAATTCACACATTTTTACCGATGTTACTGTAAACTAGCAGTCCATGGAAAACGAGGCGGTAATCAGTTCGTGATTGTTGAATGGGATAAAATAAGCAAGCCAGTTTGTTGACATGTGATCATCCAACGACAATAAGTATGATATTTAGCGAAACAAAATATATTATCGATTTGCTGTCAACTACACTTCATTTCGATGTGTGAGTAGACGCAATATGATTGTGAATTCTTAGAATAATGTTGACCAAAGTTATAATTATTGGTAACTGCCAGTTGTCTGTGGTCTGTGTTTGCCAGTATTAGGACCCCATCACGGGGGATTGACTTATGTACGAAAGATACCATTTTGACACTGATTCTAAGGGTCAAGTTTGGGGGTCCGCTTATCTATGGGGTTGGCTTATAGACGGTAATATACAGTAATGAGAATAAAAAAATATATGCAAAAATTAAAGCCTGTATATGCATGATATATATAATCCTAAATAATATCATGGGCATATTACTTATTTGAATTAAAAATCAAAATGAATGGTAGTAGGTCAAACAGTCTCTTTTTCACACCTTGTTTTTTTATGTACATTATGTGAGATCCATCATTCTGTTCATGTGGTATGTTTAATATATGTGTTTGTTGAACAGGAACTTTGCGTTTTATTTTTTTACAATAAGCAATTTTGTTTCAAAAGTTAAAAGTAATGTTGCAATCATCTCCTTTAAAGTTTGTACAGAATATAAACAAATTTAAAAGCTAGGGTTTTGTTTGTTTATTCTTTGTAAGTAAGCAGTTACTTGTTTATTGGTGGGTTTACATTTCTTAAAAAAACAACTGCATTTGTGAATGATGTTAAAATGATGCAAACACACAACACTTAGAGTAATTGGAGATTTTACTGGTGCTTCAGTCAGTTATCACCAGCTTGTCATTGAGCTTGTCACCTGGAGAACAGGAAATTTGAGTTGGCCTCCAGATGATATAAATACTAATCAGATATATGAAAATGTGTCGGCACAATGTTGTGTTATCCCCAAAACTATCACAAGGTTGAGATGTACATCCCATATAGATTTCAAACCATGGAGCACCAATTTTGCATGAATTTTGTACCAATTTTGCATGAATATTCGATGCTGTGACAAACAATGATAACTCAGTCGTGAAGTGTGTTCCCATTATGGTTCGTGTAAAATACTCATTGTTGCCCCCATCTGTCTAATGTAAGCCTTATCCATTTCAGGAGCTGGTGGTCTCCGACGATGATGGCAAAACAACATCATGTCTACCTTCAGTTGATCACACAGAGCAAATCATCAGTCATGTGATCAACCAGCAACGGACAAAGAGAAAGAGCCAACCAGAAAGCAGTGATGATGCTGGTAGCCTGGGGAACAGCCAATCACGATGCAGCAAACACATAGCAGAGCTATCTGACAGTGAGCATAGTTACACAGACTTTGGTTGCCAAGTTCCACCAAGCCCAATCAAGATATGTAAAGAATATCTCTGTAAGAATTGTCCAAAATGCAAATGTGGTCAAATAAAGAAAAACTGTAAATGTGTTTCTGAGAAACAAAATGGACATGCTGAAACTGCTGGGAAGAATTCAATCGGATGTCAGACGGTCTCATCAAAAGCAGACGTAAAAGATGTAGAAAAGATGTCGAAAAGCTTACAAACCAAAGATAAACTGTTAACTTTGCACAAGCATGGAAGGGTTTCTCGAGCTACACAGACACACAGGAGACTCAAGTCTGCCCTGATGGAATCTGGGAAGCAGGGAGTCCCTACAAGGTCAAGGTCATTTGAACGAACCCGGGAGATTGTCACCAGAGTCAACCCTCGTCAAAGGAAGTCATCTGATAGCGGTCTACCCAACAAATTCAGTGGAGAACTGACCATTGCTATAGATGAAAACATGCAGAGTTTAATGGAGGATAAATCCCCTGAGATGCAGGTTGTTGTTAACTCTTCCACTCCAGTCCTTGATCGCAGACGCCCATTCAGACGGGCAAACTCAATTGAAAATAGCAACAAAACAACTGAAGCAAGTGAAAGCTCAAAAGTCGATCAAAATCAAAATATGCAGTGTAACCAATCCATCGACTGTAAGGTGAAACAGAGTCGCGACAACTGCCTTCAGAAGCAACCAGTTGAACAAAATGGCCGCTCACCTAGAATACCACCTCGGCATTTGACTAAGAAACCGGGTGAAGAAAGCATAATAATCAGCCCTGAAATGTCCAGAACATGGCACGGGATTACTGGGACTGGTTTTTCAAAACCATTAGCACCAAAGATGGGTGTTGGTATGGTGAGTTCTGAAAGTGCTCCCCATTTCACTTTGCTCAACAGACGTAATGCTAGCCTTGCTAATATTGGCAATGGTATGATGACTATGGGCCAAGGTCAAGTTCATCAAAGTTTACCCCATATTTCAAAATCATTACTTGATGCCATGCATAAAAGGTATTGTTCATATCAGTATTCACAACAGCGCCACCTACTGGCTGTTGGAAGACACCCTGTTAGTACTGAATCAGTACAAGTATTACAGCTGCCTCCACCCATCCCCCCACGGGGTACCCCTATCGACTCAGATACACCCATCTCCACCCCAGGGAGCAGCCACCAGTCCTCGCCCCGCTCTCAACACACAGTCAAAGGGGAGGGAACTCCGAACAGCACACCTACATTGAAAAAGGTAAGACTTTGTTCATATCGCAAATGTATATTATGATAGTCCCATTATGATTGTATTTTTTATTGAAATGATCTTTTGTTCTAGTCGACTACACGGGTCACTGGTTACCCAGTTGTCTGACTCTACACAACTTGCTGTGCAGAGTTGTGTCCCTTTGATGATTGTGAGTTTGAAATCCTGTTCACACGGATAGGTTTGTGGTAAGCAGGTTCATAAGTTTGTGGTAAGCAGGTTCATGAGTTTGTGGTAAGCAGGTTCATAGGTTTGTGGTAAGCAGGTTCATAGGTTTGTGGTAAGCAGGTTCATAAGTTTGTGGTAAGCAGGNAACAAATTTAAAAGCTAGGGTTTTGTTTGTTTATTCTTTGTAAGTAAGCAGTTACTTGTTTATTGGTGGGTTTACATTTCTTAAAAAAACAACTGCATTTGTGAATGATGTTAAAATGATGCAAACACACAACACTTAGAGTAATTGGAGATTTTACTGGTGCTTCAGTCAGTTATCACCAGCTTGTCATTGAGCTTGTCACCTGGAGAACAGGAAATTTGAGTTGGCCTCCAGATGATATAAATACTAATCAGATATATGAAAATGTGTCGGCACAATGTTGTGTTATCCCCAAAACTATCACAAGGTTGAGATGTACATCCCATATAGATTTCAAACCATGGAGCACCAATTTTGCATGAATTTTGTACCAATTTTGCATGAATATTCGATGCTGTGACAAACAATGATAACTCAGTCGTGAAGTGTGTTCCCATTATGGTTCGTGTAAAATACTCATTGTTGCCCCCATCTGTCTAATGTAAGCCTTATCCATTTCAGGAGCTGGTGGTCTCCGACGATGATGGCAAAACAACATCATGTCTACCTTCAGTTGATCACACAGAGCAAATCATCAGTCATGTGATCAACCAGCAACGGACAAAGAGAAAGAGCCAACCAGAAAGCAGTGATGATGCTGGTAGCCTGGGGAACAGCCAATCACGATGCAGCAAACACATAGCAGAGCTATCTGACAGTGAGCATAGTTACACAGACTTTGGTTGCCAAGTTCCACCAAGCCCAATCAAGATATGTAAAGAATATCTCTGTAAGAATTGTCCAAAATGCAAATGTGGTCAAATAAAGAAAAACTGTAAATGTGTTTCTGAGAAACAAAATGGACATGCTGAAACTGCTGGGAAGAATTCAATCGGATGTCAGACGGTCTCATCAAAAGCAGACGTAAAAGATGTAGAAAAGATGTCGAAAAGCTTACAAACCAAAGATAAACTGTTAACTTTGCACAAGCATGGAAGGGTTTCTCGAGCTACACAGACACACAGGAGACTCAAGTCTGCCCTGATGGAATCTGGGAAGCAGGGAGTCCCTACAAGGTCAAGGTCATTTGAACGAACCCGGGAGATTGTCACCAGAGTCAACCCTCGTCAAAGGAAGTCATCTGATAGCGGTCTACCCAACAAATTCAGTGGAGAACTGACCATTGCTATAGATGAAAACATGCAGAGTTTAATGGAGGATAAATCCCCTGAGATGCAGGTTGTTGTTAACTCTTCCACTCCAGTCCTTGATCGCAGACGCCCATTCAGACGGGCAAACTCAATTGAAAATAGCAACAAAACAACTGAAGCAAGTGAAAGCTCAAAAGTCGATCAAAATCAAAATATGCAGTGTAACCAATCCATCGACTGTAAGGTGAAACAGAGTCGCGACAACTGCCTTCAGAAGCAACCAGTTGAACAAAATGGCCGCTCACCTAGAATACCACCTCGGCATTTGACTAAGAAACCGGGTGAAGAAAGCATAATAATCAGCCCTGAAATGTCCAGAACATGGCACGGGATTACTGGGACTGGTTTTTCAAAACCATTAGCACCAAAGATGGGTGTTGGTATGGTGAGTTCTGAAAGTGCTCCCCATTTCACTTTGCTCAACAGACGTAATGCTAGCCTTGCTAATATTGGCAATGGTATGATGACTATGGGCCAAGGTCAAGTTCATCAAAGTTTACCCCATATTTCAAAATCATTACTTGATGCCATGCATAAAAGGTATTGTTCATATCAGTATTCACAACAGCGCCACCTACTGGCTGTTGGAAGACACCCTGTTAGTACTGAATCAGTACAAGTATTACAGCTGCCTCCACCCATCCCCCCACGGGGTACCCCTATCGACTCAGATACACCCATCTCCACCCCAGGGAGCAGCCACCAGTCCTCGCCCCGCTCTCAACACACAGTCAAAGGGGAGGGAACTCCGAACAGCACACCTACATTGAAAAAGGTAAGACTTTGTTCATATCGCAAATGTATATTATGATAGTCCCATTATGATTGTATTTTTTATTGAAATGATCTTTTGTTCTAGTCGACTACACGGGTCACTGGTTACCCAGTTGTCTGACTCTACACAACTTGCTGTGCAGAGTTGTGTCCCTTTGATGATTGTGAGTTTGAAATCCTGTTCACACGGATAGGTTTGTGGTAAGCAGGTTCATAAGTTTGTGGTAAGCAGGTTCATGAGTTTGTGGTAAGCAGGTTCATAGGTTTGTGGTAAGCAGGTTCATAGGTTTGTGGTAAGCAGGTTCATAAGTTTGTGGTAAGCAGGTTCATAGGTTTGTGGTAAGCAGGTTCATAAGTTTGTGGTAAGCAGGTTCATAAGTTTGTGGTAAACAGGTTCATAGGTTTGTCTAACAAAACAAACTCATTGTAATGAAACAAGTGTGATGAATGATATTATGGCTGGACATTCCTGTATTTGGAAACAGTCTCTGGTGTTTGTCTGTACAGGCACCAAGTATGGTGTAGCGTATATATTCATTTATAACATCTTCCTTACCTATTGCCATCTGCAAGCATTTATGTACCTTGACATTTCTGCTACAATGTCTTGTATTGATTAAAATCTGTGAAATGGAACTAAATGATGAGTTATTGTTACATGTAAACTGACTGAAGTGTCATACAATCCTTCTATATGCATTCAGTAGGGTTGGCCTGGATGGCCTGGTGTTTGTAAGATGACAAGTGTGATTCTTGAAGATCAAACTTGAGGGGATAACAAAAAGACAATATAGCATTATTAAACCTAGTTAAATTTTTAGATCAGAATCACAGTTTTCATAATGACATATATTTTGCAGGAGCATTATTTTAAAATTATATGTACATGTATATATATAGATAGTCATGTCCCAAATACGTCCCATGGCTACCTGTGTAATAAACAGGTTTCTTATATGGGTCATTTGGTAAAGTTCAGTATGGGTCATTGCTCTTGTTATCAATCACTTATTTGTATAAGCTTAGGGCGGTGGGGTAGCCTAGTGGTTAAGGCGTTCGCTCATCATGCTGAAAACCCAGGTTCGATTCCCCACATGGGTACAATGTGTGAAGCCGATTTCTGGTGTCCCCCAACATGATATTGCTGGAATATTGCTAAAAGGGGCGTAAAACCCAACTCTCACTCTCACTCACTCATTGTACAAGCTTGAATATTTACATGGTGTTATCATACAGCTGGAATATTGTTGAGTATGCTGTCAAACAACATACAGACTGAACATCAGAAGAAGTTAGAGAACCAGAAATACCAGGAACCAGCTAATATCTGTGTGAAAACTCCCTTGGATTACTGGCACTGCCCTGGCAGTATAAACAGTAGGTTTACCAATGAAGGCACATCATGTGCACACAACCTGTGATGTCATGATTGTGCACTATTAACCAGCATGTGAGCTAGGGCAGATTTCTTTCACATCCTCTGATGGTGTGAACCCTATCCATGAAATGTGCAACCGTATATACCTCTTTGTCCAAACATGTGAAACATGTATGAGTTCTGTGTAGTCTTTTAGAATAAGGAATCTACTGTTCCACAACTTGGGGCATTTTAAAAAAATGTTTATGTTATTTTTATCCTTCAAAAGCGACACTTTAAAAACATTAAAACTTTGACACATGGAAGTTTAAAACAATAGATTCTGTGTACAAAACATCCAGAACCGATTTGAAATATATTTTCTGCTCTTCATGAACTCATGACACCATTTACAGACCAGTTATTGTCAAAGGAAGGATGTGTTTATTGTGAGGATGGCGTAGTACAGGACAAAGATGCCACGTTCGCCCTCACAGCAGCTTACTATAATCAGGAAACTTGTGGCATTTGACTGTGTCTGTTGGGAGGAGGGAGACGTCCATTCTTCCGTTACTCTATCCGTTGTTCCTTCCGTTGTGAGCAGTCAACAGATGAGCCAAATGAGCCCTGATGACTAGTTGCTACTTGACCCGTCCAGTTTCCTGGTACATTAGCTGGTATCAAGTCTCAGCGAGTTTATCGGCAGTGTGACTGTCTTGCAGTGTGACTGTCTTGCAGTTAATTCTCATCATGCTGTCGACACAAGTGTGTTCATTGATTGGTGACTTGTAAGAAGTGTTTTTGTGTCGGCTCTCCAAATGGAATTTACCATGAAAAAGAGGTATCAGACATGGAGTCATCGGAGAGGGATGTCGCTGGTAAGTTCAAATTTCGTACAGTCATAATGAATATGGAAGGGTTTTATGGCTTTTTTCATAAAAAGCAGGCTGCAGGCTTTTTTCATAAAAAAAAGCCATTGAATTGAGAATTGTCTCCATCTGTCATGGTCGCAGATATACTAGATATCCCTCAGATGTGTCAGTTTGTTGTTCAGAAAGTTATTTACCAATATTCCAGCAATATAAGAGTAGCCTGAACCAGACAATTTAGTGATTGATATTAAGAGTAAAGATCCACACCATCAGGGAATGATCAACCAGTCAACCAAGTAACTAAACTTGACTACCCAAATCTTTACGTTGCCACAGCACCTGTTTCTTGGAACCAATTCCAGTTTGCCACAACTGACTGACTGAGTTTGGTTTTACGCCGCTTTTAGCAATATTCCAGCAACATGACGGCAGGGGACAGCAGAAATGGGCTTCACACATTGGACCCATGTGGGGATTCGAACCCGGGTCTTCGGCGTGACGAGCCAACGCTTTAACCATTAGGCTACCCCACCGCCCCAGTTTGCCACAAAGTTCAATAGGTTGCCAATATCAGTAGCACATGTAGTTTAGGTTGATTCTAGGCTGCAATCCTGCAGGTCAGTATATTTGTACAGCTGATGTCTACTGGATCAAACTGTTGCCTATCTTTAAACTACTCTCACTCTTCAATACATGGTGTCTTGGGACAGTCAACAACTATCTTGTATGGCATGTTGTTAAGGATGATTGTTGTTTTTTGTGAATGTTGTTGAGAGTGAGTTGTTTAGCAATGCACTCATCAACATTCCAGCTATATCACATGTGCCTGTCATTTGTGAGGAAGGACCAGACAATCCAGTGATTGAAAGCAGGAGCATGCATCGGCTGTTCTGTACACTGATCTTTATACTGACACTTAGTCTCTGAATATATACATGTATAATTTTGATAGTAATAAATAATCCCATTTATATTGAAAAAGAGCACCAGCGAGATGGGACATTCAGAACCCAATGAAATCTAGACTTGCTTCATTTAGTCGTTTAGCATTGCTTGGAGAGCTAGGCAGTAGGGAAAATAATGAGTTCAGGAACTGTGAGACAGACTAGATGATCTTGCATCAGCACTCACATCATCGCCTAGAATAACATCTAGTCTCTGAAATGAACATATTTTACAGAAAAAATGTTTCTTAAAATATATTCATAAAATATAATGAAAGGGAGCCCAGAGATTTTCCTCATTTGCAGGCAGAAACTGGTAATCTAGACTTGCTACATACTGTAGATTTGCATGGGCTAAATTAGGTATAATTGTTTCAGGGTCTGTATGAGAGTGAGTGAGTTTAGTTTTACACCTCTTTTAGCAATATTCCAGCAATATCAATGGACACCAGAAATGGGCTTCACACATTGTACCCTTGTGGGGAATTGGACCCGGGTCTTTGGCGTGACCAGCAAATACTTAACTCTTGGCTACCCCCACCGCCTCCTGTATGACTAATCCACACAGTGTGTTTTTTGTAACACTGCATGTATGTATTTCCTCCATGGACACAGTGTCTGCAGCACAGATAGGGAGGTCCTGATGTCTGCAACACTTATCAATGAAGGATGTCGAAAGTCACATACACATAGTAGGATTGTTTGATACTACACACGTCCGTGTACAACGCACAAGATAAACAGCTTGGCTCAGTAGAGTGCAGTATTCTGTCAAACTTGTGTGAGTGACGTGTGTCAGAATGAAACATCAGCTTCGATAAAGAATGGCTAAACATGCATATTGTCACATCTTCATTCATACCAATGCTCAAACTGATGGTGTTCATACCTGTTGGTGTATGCGTCTTTAAGCTTTTAAAAAGAGATCCTGGATACCTTGTCATATGACTAGCATTAGGTCTGAGGGTAGACTAACAACTGGTCTCTGAAATGAACATATTTTACTGAAAAAAAAGTTCATAGTAAAAAAAATATATATATAATGAAAAGGAGCCCRGAGACTTTCTTCATTCCTGAAGCTGAGGAAATCTAGACTAACCACATTTTCTAGACTTGCGTGGGCTTTCTTGGATATATTTACTTCAGGGTCTGTACGACAGACTAGTCTGAGGGGTGTGTCTGTTTCTTTTTGCAATATTATGGCAAATATTACCAGGAATTGGTTTCACACTTAATGCTCATGTGGGGGATCAAACCTGGTCGTTCAGCATGATGAGCAAACGCTTCTACCTCGAAGCTGCTCCACCATCTTTGTATTGTGAACAGAAGTAGATTTAGGCATGCTTGGTAAATGAGCAGGTGAATAAATAGGGTTGTCACATTTAGCATACGTAATTGCAGGCATATCATAGCAGGGATAACAAGAATGGGTTTCATTTTGGGAATAGAACTGGATCTGTGTTGTAAGGACATTCAACCATTCACCTATCTTACTGTCCCCTTAATATAATACACGGAATGTTATATTTCAAAATGTTGAGCAATGATTACTTTAACAGAAAAAATGTATGATTGTAAACAAGCACCTGCTTTGTTTGTCTGAGGAGAAAAGGATGTCCTGATAAGGTCATGGTCATATGTTCAAATGCATGTCATTACATAGACAGTGAGGCTCTCAGGAACAAGCTCTCCAACTTTGTCCCCCCTTGACGAGAGCCTGTTATCACCTCCTCCACACACCCCCACTGCCAACCCAGCTGCTTCACCCTCCTCAGCATGACCACTGATAACCTATCTCTAATGTACAGGGTATGTGACTCGTGGCATGTGCATACTGACATCATGCAGGGCTGGGTGTTGTGTGTGTTTAGTGCAAGGGTGTGGGTGGACAATATTACCCTGGCCTAAAATGGAGATTGGATGGTGACAATGGCTACTAATAACTTGTAGGTTGCCATGAGACTAATGCTTAGTCTCTGAATATATATCATTTTGAAAGTAACAAATAAACCCTTTTAAATTGAAAAGGAGCCCCCATGAGATGGGAAATGCAGAATCTGAACCTAAGGAAATATAGACTTGCTTCATTTAGGGTTTTAGCATTGTAGGGAGGACTACAGTCATGAAAATAATGCAGTTCAGGGACTGTGAGACAGACTAGGTTGCTTTATCTAGCTTCGGTAACACTATTGACCACTGGTTTCAGGTGCTTTTTAAAATTGTTTTTGTTTTATTATGGATTTGTTTTTAATTTAGCTTGGTAGGGAAAAATATCTGCACATTTCTGATATGATACAGCTAGCTACCAAGATGAGGCTTGAGCAATGCTGCATCACTGCATAGGTCCTATTCCTTCCACAAAGAAGCAATTTTTCATAGGAAAGTTACCTCATTACTGTTTACCTTATGCACAAGATTTTGGGATGGCAGTGCTAAAATATTTTTTAAAGTGCTAAAGTATTTTTCCCCATTTTCTTTGTATTTTAAGTTGGATGGGCAATAAATTTGCATTGACATGAATTGTCCGTTGTTTGCCTACTACCAGTCCAAAGATTCAATAATTTATATAATCTTAAATAATTATTCACTGACTCACTCACTAACATCACGAGGAGGTCAGAGAGCAGTGTCTGTTGTAATAAATACTTAGGACAGTTGTATTGTGAGCAGATGAACTCACTTTGTAGCTATTCTTGAGCCAGGAGCTATTGTCATTAGACAGGATGTATTTCCTTACTGTGTAACATTTATGGGAAACACGGGATTCAGCTAACCTGCTGGGTGCTGAGCTTTCACAGAGGTGTAGCACCTGCTAGTAATACTTCATTGATGACACCCCTGTCTAGAAACACTTACATTAAATATACTTTTGACAGTACTCACTGATAATCCAAAATTGTACACTGTAAAGTCTATATTTGCCTAGATGATGTGTGAACAGAAGCCAGATTGTGATCAGTCATTGACTGAATCGACTAACTTAACATGCAATGTTAAAGGGTCTTCTCAGTCATGGCATTGAACCCAAGTCACTCACTCACGCTTGTCTACAGAATAGTGAGTATTCATGATTGTGAGTTGGCAGCATGACTTCCCCAGTTGTTTTAGGGATCACGATTCATTACGCAGATGTGTGTGCCTTGGGCTTGTCACAAACCCATGATAATTGATTAATATCACCGATTTGCTCTGATGAAACCTGGACCTTTGGTGTGACAGGCGAACACTCTAACCACAAGGCTACCCCACCTCTCCCTTCAGTGGAAGGTATCAGGATGATAGTGCATGTATCCCCCTCTTGGAGGCATGTTATTCATACCAAACAGTGTCATGTGGCACTGGCAGCAGGGCCGGGTTTCCGGCTGGTGGTGTTGGTGTATATAAGCTATATTGTCACACAGGAAACACGCCATGATTCATCACTGTATTACATGTCCCATCTATCTTCCAGCAAACATGTCTCCTGTCTATCCAGCTGTACTAAAGTCTTGTGTTTCCCAGACTGTCTCCAGTTTTATTACGTGTTTGTGTATGGTTTACGCTATGTTTTAATTGTTCAGGTTATGTGCTTTTATGTCTATTCATTCCCATGGTGGCATGTAAGGTAGGGCAGTGGGGTAGCCTAGTGATCACACGAAGACCCAGGTTCATACTCTGACATGGGTACAGTGTGTGAAGCACATTCTGGTATCCCCTTCTGTGATATTGCTGGAAGCAGTGTAAAACCACACTCACTCGCTCAGTCATGAAAGACAAGATCTCTCTTAAAGGATATATATGGTGGTCGCACTGTTCGTAGCCAATGACGTGTCCCAGTTGAGTTCAGTATGTCAGGACAACAAGCGAGAATAATCACTTAAATGTCAAGGGTGTTTTAATGGTACTTACTTGTGAAGATTTGGATTAGAACTGATCTTCAGCTATCCATACGTGATTGGGTGGTCAGGCTCGTTGACTTGGTTGACCTATGATATTGTATCCCAAATGCACAGACCGATGCTCATGATGTTCATCACTGGATTGTGTGGCCGAGACTCAATTATTTACTGACTGCCGCCATATAGCTGGAATGTTTCTGAATGTGACATTAAACAACAAATAAACACTTCAGTGGAACTTGGGACACTCTGATTGAGTGCATGTTTGTACTACAATAACAAGCACCTGTTGAAGGAGACTTGCTACATGGGTTTATTCCTGGTAAGCTGGTTAGATTTGTTGTTGATATATTTTATCCACTCCTTTTAAATACATTTTAGTGATATGTCGACAGGATGTGCAAGAAATATGAGTGAGTGAGAGAGTATGGTTTTACGCCGCTTTTAGCAATATTCCAGCAATATCACG
>VKKT01004050.1:52098-75960 GCA_008038995.1 Haliotis laevigata | reverse complement strand
CACTCACTCACCCACTCACCCACTCACCCACTCACCCACTCACCCACTCAATCACTAAATCACCCACTCAATCACTTGCTCAACAACTTGCTCGCTCACTCACTCACTCAATCATGCTCTTTGGCTAAATGTTAATTGGAAACCAGGGCCCAGGTTTTTGTATTTTGATGGTGTGGTGTTCCAGCTTTGTGAACTCACCCAGGATCAACATGTCTCCATGTTGTCACACCAGCACTTGTCTGTTACTTGAGACGATTTTTTTAATGAAAATCTGAAACTATCTCCATGGTAACTGTCTCCCAATTATCCAAGAACATGCTGTATCAGCATATTTGAGACAGAGGCTGTGTTTATGCACGTGTTCAGCTGCCTTGCCTCCATCAACACGTTGGGCAGTATCATGACAGTTCAGTCACAGTATGCTGGCCTGGTGGTCAGTATACAAAAGGTCCCCATCCTGATAAGTCCATTGTGGCCATGTACCCCATCTGTCAAATGTTTGTGTGTCTAGCAAGTCCTGAACATGTTCATATAAAAGATCTGGATATCATCATCTGTGTGTTAGACTAGGGTTTGCATGTGAGCTGATTAATTAATGTATTCAAACCATTAAGCATGAATTTAATAATGTCACGCAACTATTCCTTGACTGAACACATACAACATCAGCTGTTCTTTAAACCAATGGAAAAAAAACAACTGAAAATGTTCAATATATTTCTTTGGGTGAGGTAAATTGTTCACCTTAATAATCAGGTTGTGCTTAATGATACATTTTTATGCAACTTTCTTCATTCCAGTTAAATCTATCTTACTTTATGGAGATATGTAGTAGCTGAGTGGTTGAAGTATTTGCTCAGGACACCAAATATCTTGGTTTGATGCCCACATCAGCACAGTGTGTGAAGCCTGGTTCTGGTGTACCCTTTCTCCCCTCTTTGGTTAAAAGTAATAGTGGAGTAGAAAATATTGAATAAGAGAGTGACTGGCGTAAGATCTTTGTAAGTGACTAGATCAATGTAGCCCAATGGTTAAAGTGTTGGCTTACTCAGCATAGTATATGGGTTTACTTCCTGGTGATAATCTGTAAGGCTAACCTGTTCTACCAACCAATCTAAACTAAAATCCTGATGAAACAGTGACCGCCTGGAACAGATAAACCATATTCAACAGCCCAAATATAATATAATATGATCTGAACACTAGCACCTCTGAACTAAACACTAGCACATCTGAACTAAACACTAGCATATCTGAACTAAACACTAGCACATCTGAGCTAAACACTAGCATATCTGAGCTAAACACTAGCACATCTGAACTAAACACTAGCATATCTGAACTAAACACTAGCACATCTGAACTAAACACTAGCACATCTGAACTAAATGCTAGCATATCTGAACTAAACACTAGCACATCTGAGCTAAACACTATCACATCTGAACTAAACACTAGCATATCTGAACTAAACACTAGCACATCTGAACTAAACACAAGCACATCTGAACTAAACACTAGCACATCTGAACTAAACACTAGCACATCTGAACTAAACACTAGCATATCTGAATTAAACACAAGCATATCTCAACTGTGCAATGGTTTGCTGGTTGTATAGCCCAGTCTACATGTCTATTACAATCCCTACACTTCACAACATGATGGATTTATCACAATGAAAAAAAATATACCTTAGTCATAGGGTGTGAAAATGACATATGACATGGGGGCACTTCGATCAGTATCATAAATTGACTCCATGGCTCTAAAAGTTTCAGAATACGCTGTGTCACATCTCCTGCTACGTGGTCAGAATCATCAACATCACCTTCAACTAATGTTAGGGGGAACAAAGTTATATTTTAAGGGTAACAGATATTTTCTAGTATAATAATTTACAATCTGATATAGTCAGGCCCATTTTATTGGAAACAATTTTCATGTACTTTGCAGTGTAGGAACAAAAATAGGCTTGCACATGTCTCTAAGGTAATAATATATAGTTAACTTGATAATCTCTATAAAATATGAACATTCCTATAGCAGACTGGTGTCCTTACTGTCTGCATATATAGACTTGCCTCTTTAAAGGATAGAATTACCATACATCCATGGGCTTAGTTTTCAGTACAGCCTTGGAGCAAGGCTAGAAGAAAAATACTGTGTACATGTGTGTCCTAGCTCCTGATGTTAGTTGACCTGTGGGACCTTCCTGTAAGGATGACTGTATTGTTTTTAATACGAAATTTAAATATATAATTTTGCAAAACATATTAACAAGTATTAAAATCTTATTAGAAAGCCAAATACCCCTGAAAATCAAAGTAGTTCTTCCTTTAGAACAGACTCTCCCAAAATAGATCTCTGTATGCAATGAACCCATATTGTGTAACACTACCAAATTTAAGATGAATAAATCCTAAATTGAGACTTAAGTGTAGTGATTTATTGAAGTGACACACTTTTAGACACATTTAATTATCCCCCTGTGCAAATAGTCCATTAGATGGCTGTTAAAAGTAGCATATTTACATAACTCAGGGCAGTTTCTGGTACAAGTTCTGTAATAAATTGTGCTTCGTGGGACATACGTGTCATTACTGAAGCAGCTGAGTGACACTTTGAATATGAGGAATGGTTTCCGCCCCTCCAGTGGTTTTATGTACCTGGGCCCAGTATATTAAATGTTATAGTTCTCTTAAAACTCCGAGAGGAAACCTGGTCGCTGATTTGGGTCACCTCCATCTATAAAGTCTCAGCTATTTCAATACTGTCTTGATTTGATTTCATAAATCAACATGGGTGTAGTCCCATGTAGTCCCAGGACCCTGAACCAGATAATGTTACTGTAATATTGTAGCCTTTAATGAGTGAGTGAGGTGAGTTTTACACTGCTTTTAGCAATATTCCAGCAATATCATGTCGGGGGACACCAGAAATTGGCTTCACACATTGTACCCATGAGAGGAATAGAACCCAGGTCTTTGACGTGATGAGCGAACGCTTTAACCACTAGGCTACCCCACCGCCCTGTAAACTTAAATCAAGGAAGTCTTGATTTCTACGGGTTTATGAATCCCCCGTCTCATTGGTCCCAGTTTCAGTTTAAATGTACAGTGAAACCTGCAAACACCGGCACCTGTCTAATCCGGCACACTGTCAAACCGGCATAAAAATTTGGTCCCGCCATTTTACAACAATATCATGATCATTAAAACATTGTCTAATCCGGCACCTGTCTATTCCGTATTCCGGCACGACTTTCCGGTCCCAACAAGCAATATTAACTATCATTAACACTGTCTAAACCGGCATGGGTATGAGTAGTCCAATCAAGGACCCATAATCCAATACACTAATTAATCCTCTTGGCACGCTAGATAATCAGGAAATATATATTTTCAGAGACCATGCGTTAGGTGCCATGTTGAATGTCTGACTGAGGAAGTGGTCTGATTATTGGACTGGTATATACTAGATACGTTGATACTGAATAGTACAGTCGGGTCATGTTATCAATGCACAGTTTCCATTTTTTGAAGAAGTGCTCTGGTTTCAAATTTAACTTAAAATGTATACATGGTTGTACATGGTAAGTCATGGGTCAAGTCAGGATTCTGGGTGAGAACTGGTCTCCAGCAACCTGCTCTGGTTGTAAGAGGCAACAGAATGGAGCTTGTGGTCAGTCTCGCTGCCGTGATTGATGTCGAGTCATCGTAACCTTATGGCATGGATCGGTGCTCACGATATCAATCACAGAATTGTTTACAGAACGCTTCTACATGGCTAGAACATTGTTGAGTGTGGCGTTAAATAATCAACAAAAGTAATGATATAAATGTCAAAGTTTTCACAGTTAATCAGAAACGTTGTTCAAGATGTACCTAACTGGTATAGTCTTAATATTTAATTATGATACCTGGTGATAAGAAATATTTTTTAAGTGTTACATTTGCAAATGTCTTTATGGCTGTACATACAAGTCATAAAAATATTAAAGTCATTTTAATTTTCAAGGACAAACCAAACTGTAATTTCTTAATTTATTTATAGGCAGCATATTGCGATTTTCTTAGCCATTAATGGCGTTAATTGTTGCATGTAAAAAGTTTTTGAAAATAAGCCTTTAACAAGTTGGTTACAGAATCATCTTAATATTTCTTGACACAGAAACACGATTAGAGAAAGTTATGTGATGACTTAAGCCATTTGTGGACATTAATACCATGTGCGTGAGATTGAAGCGATATTCGAGGTCTAAGTCGCAGAGTGAGGTCATGTCGAAGTCTGTGTATCTACAGAGAGAATCCTGTCCCTATCTCACAGCATGGCCCAGTCCCACCACAAGTCTGCACTTCCGCACGTACACACTGACAATTAAACAACAGCTGATCCCAACAATGGATTACATACCTAGTTTGATCATATATCTCTTTAAATCTGGGTTTGGTGAAAGTTGTGTTGTAAATATTGAGACAGAAATAACTTGAAGGTGTTTAGGCAGTTGAGTGTTAGTGTGGAGTAGATCAGTCAAGGTTGATATTAGTTATTATAACCTACTTATAGTTAAAGCCATTACAAAATGATAGATTTATATGGAGCTTCATGGAAAGCCATAGATGTGGACATCATGAAACAATCAGGAAATATGAAGCATCATGAAACATGAAAAATCCCCAAACATCTTTAACAAAAAATTAAACATCATGAAATGACATCATGAAATATTTGAAAATATTAAAATGAAGTATTGAATAATATGTGAATTGTTCAATAAATTAAAATGCTTTGTAATTTGGATAGGATTTTAAATGGAATTATTTTTTGTTATTCAGGTACCCCTCGAGCTTTCGCTCGTTTGATACCAAATGATTAACTCATTTAATAAAAATGGTATTACACGGAAGGTCGTTTAGTAACCTCTATGTATTTCTAGATCTGGTAACAGCGACACAAACCAGCAAAACTAATTCAGATCGTCTGCTACAAACACTGTAAACGCAATCCACTTAACATGCTTGTAACAGTGTCAGGATGCCAGCTCGGAGAGACGTAGCCATAACACGCTATCATAACTTATTGTACACACTCGCAACAAAGTAACCTCCACTGTCCACATTACATCACTGGTTGCCTACACAGCACTGGAGACGGCCGAGTACGTTGGGACGAGATATTGTAGCTACGCAGATATTTGACTTCGAAATTGAGTATCTCCACTTTTCAAGTACTCTTTGTCCAATTTGAAGTGAGGGAAATAAAAATATCTTTTAGATTATCGGGCTTGTGTGAAATATTTCAGGATTACGTTGAGACTGGTTTCTACGATTTTCTAAATGGCAGGTAACACGCCTGCGATCTGAGTTATGTGATATAGAGTGGTATGGACTGGATACGATACGTATCTAAACTGACATACGCTGTAGTCGGTTGGATGTAATATTGTCTCCTTAATTAGTTTGTGCTCGTCTGTCATTATTTCATGTCATATTGTTATTGATTTGTTTATTACCTTACAATAAAACCCCTTATTGATGCACTAAGAATATGCTTTTAATGTTAAGGTATAATATTTTTCAGCGAGGTTTTGTATTATATAAATGATGTTAAACTGATGTATCTTTAATGAAGCTGTATTCACTGCTGAGAGGTGATGAATTAAGCTATGTAAACACAACATGTGTAATTGATGAAATAATATAATATATAATAAGTGGTAGTCATTCCATTCAAGTAAGTCTGTGATCGAGTTAGTTTAAAGGCAGTCATTACGCTTTACATGTCCTGGTGACTGAGGGGGCGGTGGGGTAGCCTAGTGGTTAAAGCGTTTGCTCGTCACGCCGAAGACCTGGGTTCAATTCCCCACATGGGTACAATGTGTGAAGCTCATTTCTGGTGTCCCTGCCGTGATATTGCTGGAATATTGCTAAAAGCGACGTAAAACCAAACTCACTCACTCACTCCTTGTGACTGAGATGACTCACTGAAGTTCAGGATTTGAGAGTTGTAGACAAAGACTACCACAATCATCCTGTCCATTCGATGGTTTACAAATCTGACAAATGAAATGATAGTTGCATTCAGCGGGTTTTTTCTGGTTGATTTCTGATATTTTGAGATTTCGATGTCATTTACTGTCAATATGGTGAAATAAGAGAAAAGCACAAATCAAGTCAAATAATTATTTCCTTAACAACTATTTATCCTTTTCTTATGAACTTCTAAAATATTCATCATGGAAATAAAATCAATATATTTAGCAAAGAGAAGAATCTTCTCAGTATTTAAGTTTTCTGGAAATGGGGGTTATCTAATCTCTGATTCAAATTAAAGTGAAATTTCATCAATTATTTAATTTTAAAATAAAAGTTTCAGACATTTTATTGATTAAGTTATTACAGTATCCTGAGTAATGATGTCCCCAATCACCAAACACATCTGCTGTGAACCACATACCGTCCCCTGTCCATCATTGGCTTCCACTCCGACATGTGCGGTATCTACAAGAAGGGGTTTTGTGGAAATCATGCCTCCTCCGACACCTGGCGACAGTAAATAACCTCCCCCCTACCTAGATATATCGATCTACAACAAGCCCATATTTCCACCTGGTCACACACTCAGTTCATTAGCCACCGCCTACATCATCCAGGTGTTACTTTCCAGGCTTTCACAAACATTCCTCCATTTTCACAGCTCTATTCGAAAATGATAAGCCTTTTTAGAAAATCATGAACTCTGTCGGTTTATTAATTTGTATTTATTTTGTCCTAGATGTGCCATACTTCAACATTGTCACGTTCCTAAAACCTCCCACCCACGAACGATACGTTACAGCTATTGAAGTATCAAACGTGGTTGTCAGGAAACCATCTTAGTTTTCATTAATTTTGAGGTTCAGAGCTTGTCCAGGGGGCAGTAGAGAGTGTGTATTTTATTAAGACATGAACATTGAATGGATAACGTCTTTATTGTATGTACAATATTTCAGTGCTTCCTCTCCTTTATTCACATCCAGCTTCTATTTTGTGTCCACCTTCAAAATTCCAATCAAAGACAACATTTTATTAAATGGTTCTAATCAAATTATTTACAGCTTGCTGATATTCATATTCAGAAACATTTAAGACTGTACAATAATTTTTCTTAAAGGACATTACAAAATGATTTCAAATTTCAATGTATTGAAGACATATTCTTAAATCACATTGATAATATGACCAAATTTCGAAAGAAATGCCATAAATTCTTCCCACTGATTTGTGAACATATGAAACTGGTATACTTCTTAGCCTCCTTTGTAAACCATTTTGGTTCAAATATTCCGATTCACTAGATGACCTTGCCATATATGTGGACATTCTGGGAGAATATTTACCTAGCTGAGAAAGTAACAGCACCTTCTTTTATAACAGGTTGGAGATAGTTGTTAGACAAATAGTACATAATACATAGCTCCATTTTCCTGACCACCTGTAGTCCAAAAGCCTTGCACTTGTTGGTCCGAACTTAGATATCATAGCCGACATCATATTTGCTCAACGTATGTCAAAGAATTCAGACAATCTTGAGTAAAGAAAGAAATGTAGAAATATAACTGGTCAAAATGACACCCTTTCAACACATTGTAGTGATTCATCGAAGAAAAGACATGTTCATATTGACACAAGGGTAGGGAGAGTTGATTTAGATTTGGCCTTCATGTACCCTATTAACCAAATCTTGATATATGACCCTGTGTGGAATTTGTTTTTTATCCCCCTTGGGCTTATTTAGCCTTCTTCGGCAGGTATGAAGATAAATTGATCGATCTTGAGCTGCCATACGTTGTTGTGATTTACTCGGTCAAGCTCTTGCAAACAGTCCAGGCTACCATCCAAAGAATTACTGTCTCTGGAATAAATTCTTCTGACATTTTCCAAATTCAGGCTCAGGGAATGGTGACATGTTTGTTTCAGTGTATGAAAATATCTACCTGTTAAGTCTTCGAGATAAACATGATCCCCGAAGTTGTAAGCTATTTTCGAAGCGTGACTCATTCGTTGACTATTTGCTTATTGAATGAGGTTGCAGGACTGAAAATAAAATTAGGACAATGTGAAACTTTTATACATTTTCGTTGCTAATAAATGTTTAGTTCTTGAGCCTTGTGTAAATCAGTCAATATTGACAAAAAAGGCTTCAATGTTTGCTTTTCTTTACAATATAAAACATTTCCATTTCCAATTCTGACAACTAACCAATGATAATTTACTTAAATTGCTTTTCTATAGAATCACTTTAATAAAATAAATGAATTTATAAGACTAGCAGCTTACCCCCACTAAGAAACAAGGTATCCCCCACTTAGAAAGCATTGAGTGTTACCAATGTTGATTACAGGTAAGTGACCACCTGGTCAGGTAGATCTGGATACCTGGGGTCAAGGGCTAGCTGTGACTCACACTAGGGCTAGGCTGGGCCTGATACAAGGGGCTGTGTCAACAGAGGAGGGTCCCTTTCCCCAGGGTGATAAGAAAATCAGTTTAGATTTACTAAAATCCAAAGTAAAAGTGGAAACATACCTTCCTCGTTAGGCAGTTCTGTGAAATTGAAAGGTATGATTCAAAGCTTCACGAGTTGTATACCAAACCTTGGATTAACATGTTAATGCTGTCGTCCTGTACTATGACTGGGAATATCTACATTTACCTTGATGAAACCTGTCCAGGTGTTAAAATAGGCAAATCCTGTCAGCTGCTTTCAACATGAATTCTGTTAAGTCAGCAACAGAAAAAAAATAAGTGAAATGAATAAGTTGTAAAATAAGATTTCATAAACTATGGGATAGTCTAGATAAATTTGTAAGTGCCGTCAAGTCAGATATGCAGTCACGTATGTGGCCATGACTCATAGATGCACTTCTTGTATATCAAACACTGTATAATTTTGTTATATGACAGAATATATTCAAAGCATTGTCTAATTTCATATGCAGAGAGGAAAAAGTTTAAACATGACTTTTGTTTAATATCACAAAAAGAATATTATTGTGAAACAGTGTGCCCCAAAAGTATATGATTAAGTCTCTTCTTACTGATTACCTCAGAAAGTGTATATCCGTAAGTATATGTCACAGACTTGTGAAGAGATGGACAAGACCAAAACATTGGACTCTATGACTTGGCAAACCATCAGTCACTGGTTTGATTGGTCCAGACTAGCATACAGCAACATTCTCACTCACTCACTCACTCACTCTCTCATGTACATTTGTAATTCTTTAAAGTCAGTCATCATATGCCGATTCCAAGAACTGCCTTATCCCCACAAATGGTTAAATTAAATCAGAAAAGATAAAAAGTATGAGTAAAATATATTATGTGTAAGCTGATAAAAATAGTCACATGGTACTTCAGATCTTCTAGCCTGTAAGTGTCACTTGATGACTTCCTTTAACTTGCATATTTACTAATCAATACTTATAATTGACAGTTTCATAATCAGCCCAACAGATATAGAAAAGACCGAAATAATGTCTTGAAAGAGATACATGCTAGCATGGCGGAAACAGCTGTAATTAGAAGCTGTGTTATCTCAGATACTGCCCTGTTGATGGTCCGTTTGAGCTGGTCTGTCAAGGGTCTGTCTGACATCTCATATATGCTGTCATGTCACATATCAGAATTGAGTAAACAGAGACCGCTGTTGTAGGCTGGTGGGTCTTGAAGTTTTTTAATCTAGACATGCGAGTTGACTTCAAAGATAAATATACCATTTGAAGTATGTGTAAGGAGTGAAGCGATTGCTGGCAAGGTGTATGCACAGTGGTCAGATGTGTTTGATAAAGATGACTCAAATGGTTGTGTTTGGAGAAATCGTGTACATTTTTGTTTCTAAGTTGGTTATAATTTTTAGCTGAAGATTTGTCTTGGAATATTCTTGTCTTTGTTTGATTTGGAATGAGGCTTGAAGAGCAATGTTTTCTTCAAATCGTGGCCTCTGTGGGCTGATAACAGATTAAAGTTAATATTGACTTCACATGGCAATACTTATTTAATACAGATCATAATATAGATCATCAGTGATTCATGTCCCTTGGACTGACTGACTGAGTATGGTTTTACGCCGCTTTAAGCAAAATTCCAGCAATATCACGGCGGGGGACACCANNNNTGGGCTTCACACATTGTGCCCATGTGGGGAATCTAACCCGGGTCTTCGGCGTGACGAGCCAACGTTTAAACCACTAAGCTACCCCACCGCCCCTCATGTCCCTTGGAAGGCAGATTTGAACAAAACTGGGTTGTTTATCTGTGTTGTTCTATTTCCTTATTGAGATGAATGCTGAAATATATTTATGGTGGTTTTGGCAATATTCCCTATGTGGGAGGTACAGCCACTCTACACAATGTTCTCATGTGAGGATCTAACCCAAGGCTTAGGCATGACCAGCGAACACCTTAACCATGGGGCTACCCACTGTCCCTCAGCATATTTAGTAATCATGCATATTTAGTGTTTTATAGAACCTTCATGCTATGATTGCAATCAAAATGTGCAACTGTGATCTGGAATAACACACTGAACAGTGTTAATCATCCGAATATTTGATGTTTCGTCAGCGTGGGCAGAGTAGAAAATCGTTAGACAAATAATGTTAATGATCACCTGTGTGAAACTGATGCAGAAATCGATAGCGATCTGTCAGTGTCAGAAGCGAAGCAGGAAAACACTTGTCGCGTAATGTTTACCATGTTTGGAATCCATTTTGCTTTGTAAGCGTAGGACAGATGATTGGTTTAAATGTGACTGATCACTTAGATGATCTATGGGTGTGGAGGAGGGGGTCGTGTTCAGGAGAATCAGGCTTATTGTGGTTCATGCAAATGTTTTCGATATGTATATCCTCTATAAACAGCATGATTTTTATACTCCTAGGCAAAATGTACAGATAATATCAAAATCAGGTTATATGAAACTCTGGCCTTATCCCCAACACTGCATGATGGACCATGTTCAGGACCTGTGCTTGTCATTCTCCACAAGAACATGTGGTTTATAGTTAGTAAGCTTTATTACGGACATTAGTTTTCAAGTCTCTGATCAGAGTGGGGTAGCCTGGTGGTTAAAGCATTTGCTCATCACACTGAAAATCTGGGTTCAATTTTCTCCAAACGGACAGTGTGAAGCCAACTTGTGTTTACCTCCACTGTGATATTGCTGAAATATCGCTAAAAGTGGCGTAAAACCATACTTACTCAGTCAAATCTACAGTCATAATTAGCAGTGATTTCTTTTAAATATTATAAAGATTTTATTCTTGCTTTTATTCATGATTAAACGTCTTGATACATCTTGATCATCAGTAACACAATGTCTCTGAAGTGAAAGCAATATATGTATATATATAATGACGTTCATGCTTAAATATGTTTAAATCCATATAGTTATATCCATGGAAGATCTTGATTCTGAGTTCCACATGGACTACTGTTGATAGTTATTCCCACATCTATAGCTGGCCCCATCGTCCCTCTATCCCAGATATTCCCACATCTATAGCTGGCCCCATCGTCCCTCTATCCCAGTTATTCCCACATCTATAGCTGGCCCCATCGTCCCTCTATCCCAGTAATGTATTCTCTCTGTAGTCAAGTATTTGCCCCACCTTCACCTGGAGGGATGTGTTTTGTCCCTGACAGGTAAAGATGTGATGATGATGTCACAGATAAGAACATGAGTCGGAGACACAGGTATTGTACCTCAGGCAGGAAAGGATTTTTGACTCCTCCACTTGTGACACGTTTTATCACCAAACGTGATGGTCCTGAATCTGAAAGCGTTATATTCAAATTTTGAACCAGATGCTTCCTCATTTATATTTTTTGAAAGATGCATATATTTTCAAGTTGACCCCAATCTGCCATTCAGTGAATATAGAATATGTATCCTGTTTCCAAATTTGAAATTTGTCTAAAAATTTAGACTCTGCTGTTGGTAGAGATGTCTTAGGATTCTGTCTCTTATATTTGATATGTCTTTTAAACAGGCTTTTATAAGTAATTGACAGTGTATCTGATATGTGAATTGTCTGTGAATAATTAACTGTTATTTCTAACTTAAGTATGTAAGAAGCTCATGGATAAGAGATCCATGACACGGCTATGAATGTGCAGAAAACTTCAGTGAGTTGTCGTGCACAACATACCAAGATACACCATTCTTTTGTAAAGACTTCACAATGAAGACACATTGTTAGTACACATGAGACGTATAGCCAGGGGGAGGGTGATAAAGCTCTAAGAAGCAATTAGGGAGACCCAATTGGACTGTTATCTGTAAACTAGCCTTAAGATATGCCATTGTAGAAGATACACTCTGTGTCCTTGCAGTGTCCCAGCATCAGACTGCCCCACTGTCCCTGAACCAGAGTGTCTTATCTTCCACCAACACTTTTCTGTAATACGTATGCACTCAAACTGTGGCTGAATGGGTTCAATGGCTGACTTTGTACACTGGCGATTAGGTGCCTGACTCTGGGGATGTGCAGGGGGGTACCTACCATTATTAAAAAAAACCCGGGCTTACACATAATTGTTGCTAAAGAGGTTAGGCAAGCCCTCAATACTTTTTAAATATAAAGCTTTCCAACCTGTGGGGCTTACATGAAAAAAATGGCTTGCTACAGACCAGATGTGGGTTTGAATCCTGGATGGCACTCAACCTAACAAAAGTAATCGAATGTGTACTTTACTGAGAAAGTGTAATCCCAAATATAGCATATGTTATATCTATTATTGTTTTATAAGTATGTGATATGACACAAGGGATTAAAAAATATATTGATTACCCTAAGAAGACTAGTTAAACTCAATACCCAGTGCTGGTAAGAACATGTAATTTACAAATGGCTGAAAAAGACTGTCTGCAGCACTGAGCTACTGCTTCATCCTCCCACACAAACTGAAGTCTAATGATAGTGGGATGACAATGAGCAACCTTATCATGGCCAACACAGGTATCTAAAGTGACCATCTCACTAAGGGCCGTGATGTCCCTTGCCAATATAACACTGACCCCTAATTAGCCTTTCTCACACAACAGAATATTGAGACACCCGGGGTATAAGTAGCGTTATAACCCTAGCAAGGATCAGTACCTCAGTGATTTGCTGGTGTACAATACACTTGTAGTCTGGCTGGTCATATTGACACAGACAGGGCTAGGTGTTACCCCCTGTTATATCACTCTGCCCTCAGTGTGCCCCATTGGACCTGATTCCTAACTTACATAGACCAGCATATGTGGGTTATAGGGTGACATTGCATCACTCATGTTGGTCAACAAGGCTGACCATGTCACCAGCCTGTTACTAAAAGCTTGCTAAGCCTTATTGCATCATTGACCAATGGTCATAGAGCGGAGTCGTGTGTGGTCCAGTTTTAACACAATCCACACTTGACCGTTATGTATTTTTAGGCTGAAACCACTCAAGGTATCTGTGAGGGTTCTACTTGATCTCAATATGGTGGTGGACTTATCATGTAAGGATGCTTCAAGGGCTTCTTTCATGAGGTATATTTAGAATGGCGTTATCCCATGTGAGCTGGCAGAAGACCCTGCCAGAGTGGACGCTAAGACAAATGAGTGTCATGGGGTCAAGCAGTATTGAAGATAACAGGGAGTCAGTAGGGGATATAGATGTGAACATGTACACTGTACAACATGGTCATACAATGTTGTATACACATCCATGTTGGGGACTTTGACTAATGGAGACATTAGGATGCTTAATAGAAAAGGAACCATCCTTGGGTAAAATCTACTTGTATTAAACACAGCACAACAAGTGATGGAGATTCAGTAATTATTGGTACCTCCTCAGCATGTTTTTGTTAATGATAATTAAATTGTGGGGTAACCAGTTGATGTAAGTGTTAGCTCATTTTGCTTTGCACCAAGGTTAAAATCCATGTTGGCGAATTGCTGGAGGTTATGCTTTGTGTCTTTGCGCTTGAATTATATTCAACCTGAACCAGACAATCTAGTGAGCAATATTGTGAGCAACTCGCACATGATAAGGGTATGAGGACGTTCAATCAAGGACATTGCGCCTAACCACCTCATTCATTTGGTTGCCTTTTATTGACCTAGGCTATTCTAATTGCTATGATTCCCCCACTGTGTCCACTTGCTTAACATTTGTATCAAATTGTGCAGGGAGGGAATTGAAATCAACAGACTTGTTCCGGATTGATATTACATGTGCTTGTATTTGTTGGGAACTGTGTGAAGTTGGCTGAAGACTCCCTGCTGTTCTCCATGGCATGTGCTGTATACATTTAAAATCATGGCAGGGAAGTATTTTGTTTATTGATCAAAAGATTGTAATGATGTAGATTACAACTTTTACATAACATGTCACAAAATCCTATTTGTGTGTTTTCATGGATGTGGTGTGGATTCCGGCTTTTCAAAAACATGACAACATTTGGCCTGATAAGAAGTTCCAGTAAGGAATGTGGATGAATATATGTGTCCAGTTACAAGATATGTCAAGCTGCGGCTGTTAATCCCACAGCGGTATGGAACAGATAACGCCTCTGTATTTATCACAGCCAAGGAGCATGCCAAGTGACGCCAAATCAAGTAATGTCTTACAAGATATTCTGTTGACCAAACAGAGGCTTCAAAAGATTAATTGTAGGGCTCAGATAAATCACTTGAATTGCACTGGACCGAAATAATATGTAAAGATATGTATTTGTTGTGAGATCATGTGTAAAATGAGGTTGAGAAATGTAAAGCTATATTCAAACACAGATTTGTGTGATGTTGAGATATTCCAGATGATTGGTTACATATAAAAATACTAATGCTAAAAGATCTCGACAGATTCAGCTCAATATAGAGCAATTGGACAGGTACAATATTCCTTTAGGACGAAAAGAAAAATACCGTACATTGAGACTGTAAAAGGCAGAAAGATCATCCTGGCTCTGTAATCCAGTCCACAGACTTAGTGAATGGTGCTAATTGTGGCATGTAAGTGGTTAATCCTCACACATACTGGCCATTGTAGGTTAATGACAAGATTATATTATAGTGGTAAGGTATATGATTGGCTAATTGTCTGTTGTGCCGTGGTCTGGTAATTTTGTAAGGTAGTTGGGAGATATAAGGTTACAATTGAAGTTATTCTGTCTGAGCAACAAATTACCGTGACTGTAAGCACTCGTTCAAACAGACTTACCTGACAACGAGGACATTATGTTGTCTGCTTTCCGTAATAGCCTGGATGCAATCAGGGGGGTGTTCCAGTAGCCGCACTGATGACCACGACCTCATTTTGGACAGATCCTAACAATGCTTTACTCATCATAGACCAGGGTTGTCAAAGACAGGATTGTTTACAAAATTTAAATTATGAGTTAAAGTGATATGCAGGTTTTTGAATGAAAGACTTCTTTCAGAGAAAAGAGGGTGTACTTTGTAATCTTTCAAACAGAACTAAAGTGAACATTTGGGTTGGAAAGTAGGTTGGAATTTTAAATACATGTTAGCAAAACATTGCGAGTCAGGATGAAACGTTTAATGTATTATTGCCGCCTCACAAAGATACAATTATCAAAGGCAAGTATGGATGTATGTTTTGTCCTACCAATACAGCAGATGTTTAAATCTGGTTTAATATATCGACAGACGAGAAATGCATGTATAGAAGGAAAGGTGAAAACAGTGTCATGTAAACAAGCATGTTAAATTGTCCTTGCATGTAAAGTAGTGACAAACAGTGATGATTCTGGAGTCAAGACATGAACAGTTCCGATTATTAAAATAAGACGTCTTGTTTAGTGAGAGCAAGTACATGATCATGCATGTGCAATAAGGGTTCTCTAGGTTAGGGGGTGTCATTTGAGTTAGAAGTTGTCCTCTTTCCCAAGTAATATTAGAGTAAATGTTATTATATTTTGACAATAAGATGGAAAAAAAACAGTTACTGACAATTTAATTTTCAACATATATTTTAATCATATTGTGTGTTATTGATTCAGTAAACCATGCTATAACTTGTAATCACTATCTGATAAATATGCAAATAAGGTAATATAGCAGGAACTACTTTCCTCCTCCACGCATCAGTACAGTGTCTGTTATATCTTTATATTATTGACTTGTATTCCAAATACATTTGATAGGGGTGTCCCAATATTGGTATGTTTCTGTAGACAAACATGGCTGCAAGAGGTTGGGAACTATATAATAAAGTAGGCACTTCATACAAACATTACATTGATGGACTCCTTTTATCATCACTGCGCTGAGTAAAAATGCATCTTTAATATTGATTATTTTAGGAAATACAATAAAAGATGAAGAAATTATTAATACATTACTATTCTATGTCATAAATACCAATAAAATGTGTTATTTCACCAAGGCCTTAAACTTATTCCTTATATGTTATATATTACATGGAATCACTCTCAGCTTCATGATATAAAAATATCATTTTTCTGTAGATTTGTAATTATTTTGATTAAATGTTTTCTCATGTGCCATGAAGACATGGCTGTGTCAGTATCCATTATTGATAGAAGAATATAACTGATGTTGAATAATGAATGTTGAAATGATGATTGAAAAGATATTGCAATGTTGATTGTGACAGTCTTTTTGTTGACACTGGACTTGATTAGGGAGAGCACGCAGGGTGTGTTTACATCACTGAGTTAGTGGTCCGGTTTATTTGTGGGCTACAGTCAGACCAACACACATGAATGTTATCCCTGTTCAGGGACACTCTTACTTGTAATCTGGCCCTGAATCTGTATACATATCAGTTCAGAATGGTGAGACTTTAATGAATGACCACAACCTTTATGAAGGATCAGTTATAATGAATGGGTTTCAGATGTAATCTTGTTCAGGGTGACACTTTCTTGTACACCAGCCCTGAATCTGTATTTCATGTGAGAAGGAAGGAATGACCATAGTATTTAGGAGGACAGTGAAGCATCCCAGCTAATTAATGCATATCACATCCAAGTACAATTACTGCATGGGTGTGAGTTATGGGGAAATCTTGTGGCCTGGTTCATCATTGTAGTTTGTCATCAGGGATATAGCATGGGTCAGTTTGTCACTCGAACGAATATCACTGGAGTCTTCTCTGATTATTTTCAGTATGAATTACAACCAGTTGCATGGAAACATTCTCACAACAGAGTACTTGCTGGATTGAGTTTGAAAGCATTTCATTGAAACAGTGAGCTTAAAACTTGACATCATGTCAAGGTGACAATCTTGCCGATGTATATTCCGTGTCGAGTTGACAGTGAAGGCTTTCAGATAGGTTCACGAGGATATGTACAGTGCCTTGAACTGTCTGTGAAGAGACAGCATGTCTACTTATATGCAAATGTGATGGAATAATTGTCTTGACTGTATGTTGCGTTTGGTGCCTTGGATTTACTGAAATGTTTTGTTTTAAATCAGAAGATAGGCTACCATGGGTAAGTGTGGGTTTCATTATGTCATCAGGTGTGTCAAGGAATGGTATTTGGACTTGCTGCATTGTGTCTTTGAAAAGTTTTAATCTTATTCTCCATTCAAATACCAGAGCCTGCCCGTGAAATATGTTTGTGAAAAGCAGGTGGATTATTTGGTGACCTGTAGCTCAAGACTTGAGAACAGGACAACTCCAAAGAGTTGACTGACATTTTGTTTTGTCCAGTAAGCTAAACTGTCATCTCCATCAGTAACATGAAAATAGGCTGATACTGATCCTGATTGCCAAATTTGGAGTGAGTGAGTATAGTTTAACGCCGCTTTTAGCAATATTCCAGCAATATCACGGTGGAGGACACCTGAAAAGGGCTTCACACAATTTACCCATGTGGGGAATCGAACTTGGATCTTCAGCGCGACGTGTAAAGGCTTTAACCACTAGGCTACCCCACTGCCTTGCCAAGTTCGGAAGATTCAGTTTAACTGCTAACAAAGTTAAAGAACACATGATTGTTTTATATTACTATTGCTAATCTGTCATGACATGATAGATTAGCTATAGGAATGTGAAAGAATCAGGTGTCCTTTAGCCTTTTTTTTTTTCAGTAGTATATTTTCTTTACATGTATTGAGCACACCACAATCATTGACTCAATCACGAGACCCGTGAAAATCTGGGTTGGCTTGTCATAAGAGGCTACAGGATCTGGTGGTTAAGCTTGCTGACTTGGTTGACACATCTCATCATATCCCAGTTACGTAGATCGATGCTCATGCTGTTGACCACTGGATTAGCTTTATCTTTGAGGGAAGGGCACAACCTGTAATTCAGTTGTCCGACTATGTGTTTTAGACTTAACTTGTACCTTTTCATCACAGTCTGACCATTTAAACATCATTGGCCTTAAATTATCATTCACCATCTGCTGTAAAGTAATTCATAATTTTTATAATTAATTTTTTTTACTTTTCAGAAACTGAATACTGGACTCAGCGAGCGGCGACAAGCAGGTATGCATATATTTTTATCAATTGTTCTTCTTACACAATGTATGCTACTCAAAGATGTTAAGGATCACCTGTTTTTGTCTTGGGAGGATAGTTGATCTATTAATAGCCTTGACAGATTCACATTGATCACGTGAACAACTTGGATGGTCTTTGAGTGGTGTGCAATCCATGGTTCTACTTCCATAGCAGCAAAATTGATATGGTAAAATTATGCATGCATGGTAAAAGGTGTATTTTCTTCATGTGATGTTTTCAAATCTTTGCCCTTTTTTTCAAATGCATATTGGACCTGCATTAAATACTCCTGGTTAATGGAATTAGAACCAAATATCTTTCAAAGAATTTTGTTGCAGATGAGCTTTTAGAATACATTCATCATCAGATTGTTGCTTGAACAGTATTGAGCAAAAGCAAGTGACTTTGTATTCATCGAGTAATATTATGTGGAAGAGAACAAGATATTTCACATATTTTAAGAAAATGCTTGTTTATTATACAAAAAGGCAATTTTGACATGAAAGAAACATTTTCATCCGGCTTTAAGGAAATACTGTCCTGGTACAGGCTCTTGAATTAAATTTGTGTACAAAAAAAGATGGGACTTTCCTTTGCTCAGTACTGTACAGATGAACTGTTAGTGTAGAGTATAGTATGGAACTTGGAAGTGAAGGGTCTATACAAGGTAAGTGGATTGTTTCAAATGGTTACTGTTACTTTTATGTCTGACATTTCTTCCCGGAATTGTTTTTGCAATCACTATTCTGAAGTTGGTCATAACTTTCCAATTTCCACATTATGGCCGACAGGTCTGCTGGTTTTGCAAGACTGACAGGAAGTTCAATGTGTTCAGTTATTCCTAATGTTACATGAGGACGCTGATTGAGGTCAAGGTGAAGGTTGCATGGAGTTAGCATGTGCCATCTCTCACGATGTGCAGTAAGGTTTTCCCTCCAAAAGCCTTTTGTAAAAATTCTTCATTTACTTAAACAAAAATGAAAACAATAATTCTGTTGGGTGAAGGTCATTTTGTGACAGTATTACCATGCCTGATGCCACGTAGCTGTGTTCAGTTTCCCGTTTACTATCCATACAGATTTCTTTATTTATCCTAATTAATTCTGTTCAACGGGAAGCTTTAGGCTCTTGTGCCTTAGTTTTTGTCTTGGTGTTTGATGTGCTCAAATACAAGCACATTATCATGTTGTTTCTACTCTCTCGGTGTCGTGAACATGTGTGGACATAATGGCTGTCGTGTATCTCACATCTCCCAGCTATGGAAACTTAGCTGCGTTAATTGTCAAAAGTGCTGTTTCATTGTTGGGTACGAAAAGGGACTATTTTATCTGGCGGATGGTCTTTAAACACTGGCGTTGTGGACAGTCAATATGGCGTATCACTGCTCTGACCTCCCGTTGGCCATTGTCAATATACAATACCTTGCTAGGAGTTTTTCAACATACTTTCTACAAGGATGTGCTGTTTTTGTCTTTGAGCTGCAGATTTTTGTACACATATTTGTTGAAGAGACTTACAATCAACTGTTGTCTTTTTTCTTGAAGTTAAACTTGGTACCAAGTTATACGGATTTATGTATAATATCACAAACAAATATTTGAATATTTTGAAAATTGCTTTGTGATATTGTAAGTTGATCAAACTTTTCTTCAATAACTCAAGCCATTATAGAGCCTTTAGATTCATCAATCTGTGTACAATATTGAGTTAAAGAAATCTGAAATATATTTACAAAAAAATAATTATGACATATTATGTTCAGAATTATTCCTAAAACTCCCAACAATGAGCAATATTCTACACTGATTGTAAATTGATGCATTTTAAATGAGAGAGTGAGTGAAGAAACTAAAATCATTGTCAAGACTTAATACTGATCCTAATGACCTGTGACTGTAAATTCCCAAACCCATATGGACGTAATGCTAGCCATTCTGCATGAAGACCTGTCATCGGCAGGGGTAATTCCTGGGTTTCCAAGGACAGTCATGCTGAAAACTGCAATTACCAAGTGGAATGAGATCAATGGTGACCTCTCGTTAGGCCAGTTCGTTAGTCAGTTGGTCTGCTGAGGTCAGTCAGGACTGGAGGGAATTCCACAGTGGCTGGCTACAAGTCTACTGTTGTCCATTGTTAAACAAGCGCTGTCCAAACTCGTATCACATGGGCACACTGGACCCTGTGTCCTTCAGCTAGACACACAGACCACTATCAACATAGAGGATCAACTATATAATCAATGATTATTAAAATGATAATGATGACGATGATGATGATTCCTTAAAGTATTCCTGAGATGGAATACTCATGAATTCATTTTTCAAATATGCACCAACATTTAAACATAATCATGCGTAATTTTCATGTACTTGTTATGTGATAAATATTTTATTTGTGTATTTGCAAATTTTCATGATAAGCTCCATGATTATAAAACAAACCAGAGCTCATTTATGTTAAGAAAAAGCCAGCCACAGTTTATTGTGTGATGTAGTGAAAATCAACCCCGCTTTATCTGTGCTGAACACTTTATCCATGGGACCACCCAGTGCTGTTTTAATGCATCCCGTAGGTGATTAAATAAACCTTAAAATAAAGTTTTCTAAAATGATCATAAACTGAAACCTATCCCTAAACCTAAATTTCATGTAGATGTCAGGATCGGGAGACAGCTTGGACACGTTCCAGGTGCATAAACTCTTCGCACACTAGTTAAACCATAGTGTTCAGCAAAATGTCATGTCAAAACTGTAATTTTCTTAAGACCAAATTAAACTACCCTCAATATTTATCAGACTGTACAATTCTCTTTGAAATTGTTAACATTTAAACATCAAAATTTATACATTAAGTACTTGTGAAAATATTTGAGAAATGTTTGAGAATCACTTTTTTCCATTTCGTTTCATATAATTGTTTTTCAGGTTAAGGTTTTTGGAAGAACACATTTTCCAAATGTTAATTATGAAACATGTACTTAATGAACTTGAGTTAGCAGACAGATTATAAAAGTGATCAATTTCCTGAGATATTTTGTGACTTATCACTCCATGGTGTAATCCTTCCATGATGTTAGATATTCAGTAACAATTATGAGAGTATAACTCAGCCAACGCCTCATGCATTTATTGGGTATTGAGCCTTCTCCAAAATTGATCATTCCAGACAGACGACGTGCCTCCATTCCTAGACAGTATCAGGTTGATGGTATAAAAACTGTCCCAGGCAGTGATATAGAAGATAAATGTTAATAGAAATAATGACATTAGCATTTGATATCAATATGTTTAATCTAGATATAGGAGATTCAATTTAACATTGTGGTGTACATATAATTTGTCAATAAATAAGGCAGTAGTCGTTCTGACTTTTAGTTCTGGATTTTGTTGAAGTCCAATTTGGTGACCTGTTTAAATATACACTAGATACATGGTCTAGTATAGAGTGTCTGCCTAGAGAGTGGTACTTGTTGTTGCCCTGCCTTTTACTCGGGTTTAGGGGGATACAACAAGGACTGGATGGCTTAGAGTCAGTATACTGTGTCTGGGTGGAGCATCCATGTTCAACTGTAGCATGGTGTCAGTGGGCTGGGACTAGAATTAGTCCAGACTAGTATCAGCGCCTGTACATTAACACACAAGCAGGATCATCACTGTGTAAGTGTAACAATCTTGAACATGGCGTTCAACCTATTTTCACCTCACTTCACCTCTCTTTACAGCAGTTAATGTGTGTCAGGCGCTCTATCACCACATTCACACAGCACCTTTTCACTTTCTTTCTCAACAGAGTTATGTCCCCTACCCTATCGTACCTGCAACGTGCCTTCAGCCCACAACAAGTTACTAGACCCAATATCACAAATGTAAACAAATGCAAATGTCAGATGTCATTCTTATGGAATTAATGAGCAGTAAGAACTCTCAACATGTCTTAAAGATTGATGGTATTGGTAAATTTTGATTGCGTTGACCAACAAAACAGTCTTGACAAAGAATGGCCATGTTGCTCTTGTTGGAGGCAAGACTTGTTTGAACTGTGTAAACCTATATATCATAGTAATGTGTGTACAAAATGTTGTATTCATTTCTTGGATTGGAAGACATTACACACAAAGAGCCTACTGAAGCAGGACAGCTTATGAGTGATCGACTTGCCGAAAATAAAAAGTTAGGAAAGAGGTCGTGGTAGATTTCTTTCTTTCATAGCCACACTTTTTGAGTGCTGATATATGTCCGTTTAATGTCCACAACCTTTTTATTGAATGTGTATGAATGTGGGAGTTAAATGGTGCAGGTTGATTTAGTGCAGTACGACCAACTTGGCTCAACATTTATGACAGCGAATAGAAAAACTTGGTACAGGGTCACTGTAGCAAGTCATATAGGATTGTCATTTTTCATTAGGTACAAACTGCAGTAAACAAAGGGTTGTTCAGTTTAACGAGTGTATGTTTGAGATGAACTGATGCTTATGAACATGTATTGTTTTTTAATAATATTTTCAAAAACAACAACATCGTGGGTCATTGTGATCCCACATATCACTAATATAATGGACATGCAGTGGGAGATTAACACGACATTACAAGAAAACAGCAGTTTAGAGAAGATGTGTTTTTGGTTTTGTCTTGAAAGCTGCCTGTGAGGAGATTGTAACATTGTTTGACAGAGCAGATAAAAGTACAAAGAAACATAGGTCCCCAAATGAGTGAGTGAGTGAGTTTAGTTTTACGCTGCACTCAGCAATATTCCAGCTATATGGCGGCGATCTGTAAATAATCAAGTCTGGACAAGACAATCCAGTGATCAACAGCAATTATGGAATTGGGAACTTACGACATGTGTCACCCAAGTCAGCAAGCCTGACCACCCAATCCCATTCGTCGCCTCTTACGACAAGCATGGGTTACTGAAGATCAATTTTCTAACCAGGACCTTCACGGGTAAGTTCCCCAAATAATGTTATGTCTCCTAAGCACATGATTCGTTCATATTACCACTGTCATACTGCACTTTCTACTCTTTCATACATATTACTTTTGTTAGGCTCTGATAATTCTTCAAATGGTGACCTCAAGTCACTGAGTTTGAATTTCCTAGAGCTGAGGGAGGAGCGAGCCACTGGAGCTGTGACCACTATGAGAAGGATGGGTTGATTGTTTTATATACAGTGTGCTCATACTAGTGCAGGACCTACCTGTCCCTTATTGCTGGTAATGCTGGAAACAGGTTTTAGTGTGTGTGGAATTTCTCCACATCTCTGTCAGTCATGATAATGTAAACCACAAGAGGCCATCACTGGCAATTTCCTGTCTCCATGAATACAGATTTTATCAAA